>JAOWBL010002907.1:0-12975 GCA_028564865.1 Zenarchopterus dispar | reverse complement strand
ATATATATATATATATATATATATATATATATATATACATACATACACACACACAGAGACATATACATGTTCAATCAAATTCATTGTAATTTTGTTAATGCAGTGTTTTTCAAAAATTCATAGAGTATAATACCAGTTCATAAAACTGGAATCATATGAACAGATTGTGTCAAATCCTCACTTCAATGGTAATCCTCATCCTGAGCAAGCACGAAGTGACAGTGGAGAGCAAAAGTTAAAAAAAAAAGACAATTAAGAAAATAAAACTCAATAACATGTGTGTCTCAGTGGGTTGGGGCTTTGAGTTGATGGGAAATCAGAATACTTTATTTATCTCTTGCATAAAACTAATGAAAAGAGAGACAAACACAGAAAGATGAGTCCACGGATTTCTGCCTATGAAATTGGCATGATGTAGGAGAAATTATAGTAGGACCCAAACACAGGAAGTGAGGACGGCAGGAGTCCAAAACAAAAATCCTTTAATAAAACAAAAGAGCAACACAAGCAGAGATCCAACAAAAATATCTTTAGAAGCAAAAACAACATCCAGGGAGACAAACAGTACAGACCAACAGAGAGGAAGTTAAAGACAAGACAAGATACAGGACTAACAAGACACAGGTGCAAACGATCAGGGCAGACAGGCGCAAGGAAAGTCTAAATACATCTAAAAACAGGGACACAGACTTTCGAAATAAAACAAGAACTAACCAAAAACCAAATACAGAGGCACATAAAAGATATGTGTTTGTTGTCATACAATTGACAAACTCATGTAAAAAGAGTCAAGAAAACAGGCACATAACAAAATGACTAAAGGGACGGCTAGGGTTTCACCATCTATACAAACTGTTGTGGGTTTAGTTTTTGGTTAGTTCCTGTTTTATTTTGACATTCTGTGTTCTTGTGTTTAGTTATAGTTAGACTTCCCTTGCTCCTGCCGGCCCTGATTGTTTGCACCTGTGTCTCGTTAACTTCTGTTTGTATATATTGCCTTGTCTTTCCCTTGCTCCTTGCTAGTCCGTGCTATCTGTCTGTCTTGAGTTGGTTTTGGTTGTAAGATATTTTTGAGTTTTGTTGGATCCATGCTTGTATTGCCGTAATTAAAGGATTTTTGATTTTCTACTCCTGCCATTCTCGTCTCCAGCATTTGGGTCCTGCCACAACCTCTCCCGTGTGTAACAAAATGTTTTTAGTACATACTATATACATATACTGATACTGACAGAAGTAAAGATAAATAACGTAACATGGATGTCCCGAGGTGGAAAGGCTTGTCTGTGACGTTTATGTGGCTTTATATGATGCATCATCACAAACATTCTGATAAGTGATTCTATAAATAATCTGTGTAATCAATTATGTAAACTCATCAATGCATTCCTAGTTGCTGTCTAATCCAGCTTACATGAAAGATTTCTATTAGCTGTATTTTGGGGATTTGTTACATCCTGCAGGGACGTTAATGTAGATGACGCCCCAGTGGACCTGACTTGTTGTATTGTGTGAACCCACAATGCCCCAGGGGTTAAGGAACTTGATGTTCCTCGAGGTGGCCACAAGACCCAGTTGTGCTTATTCCCTTTGATGGTCTCTGAGTCTGAATTATATTTAAGAACAGGTCATATTTGAGCTAAAAATGCATGAATGGCAGCAGCACCTGCAGCAGATTCCCATCAACCCAACACATGTGTTCTGTTTTCGGGTGCAGACACGAAGGCAACGCACAAAATTACTCAGTGGGAGATCAAAGGTTGTGATGACTCAGTGATCTTTATCATCGACTGGAGGGAACATATGCACCGTATCCCACTGATTTCCTTTTAACATGCTGACTGCAGCCCCTCCTGAGATCTCCCGCCGGTTCCTGGATCACGGCTTGGGAACCTGGCGTCAGGTCACTGGTCGTTTCCAGAACCCTGCCATTGCTGACCGCTGGGCTGTAACCGGCCAGTCCCCCCCCCCACACACCCTCCCCGACTTCCTCATGTCCCTGCAGTGTTACTAGGTGCTGAACCTCCCCCTGTCACCACTGTCTCCCCTGTGGCCCCCCACTCCCACCCCCATCCTCTACACCCCTTTAGCCCTGGCCTTCAGACAGCATTGTCTACACGAACAATGGAGTCATTGTTACCTCGAGGTGGCGTATTGTGAACGGTGTTCACCGGGGACCGCAGAGGTGATCCTGACATTGTAACTCAGCACGCCTTCGCCCCCGCCTCACCCACGTGGACGCACGATCACACGTGCACTCTGAACGCCACTGCTCCGTCGCAGCTTCAGGTCAGAGGGGATGTCCAGAACCCAGTGTGCGTCAGGTTTCAGTTTTCATGCACAAGTAGATGTGTTGAATTTCAGCATCTTCAAAGTACACCAGACTACTGAAGTCACTAAATGACTCACAGATTTTTTTGACCATTAGTTCAGCACGTTCATGAAGCTTCCTGTCTTTTTTTTTTTTTTTCTTAAATAAATTCTGTCCAGCAATGCTGGACTTCTAAGAAGTCCACACAAAGCATCACATCATCCTGAGACCAAACAATTCATTTTTGTCCTTTATGTGAGTCTAACGCCTCTAAGTTGAACATAATCGATCAAATGTCCATTAAAGAGGACATCCTGGACTGTCTTCTGATGCCACACTTGTAGCGGTGAAGTATGGAAATACAGAAAACAGTTTTGTCTGTGGAAAAGGTGGAAAACCTGATGTGTTGATAATGATTAAAAATGATTGTGTTTTGGAGGAAAAAGTGTAAAATAGAGAAATAATATGAATAGTATGACTTATATCTGAACACAGGGCTGTAAACAAACATTTCCTGAGCACATAGTTTTAATATTAGTTGCTAAAACATTTTAATTATTGCCCTTTGTGTTTTCTATTGGGATGATTTTTATTATTTTAGTTTATTCGTGGTTTATTGTCATTTGAGATTTTAATACTCATATTTTTTCTTGATAAATCAGTAAACATTGTCAGTAACGTTGGACACAAACTTGAGGTTTATGTGACCAGTTTTCGGCTGAATCTACAGACAGAACTGTGTCTCGTCTCGTCTCTTCTGGTCGTGCTGAGCAGGTTTCAACTTTAATACAAATCTCTAAATCATTACACTGAGGAAGTCTGCACCATCATGGGTTTATTCATGTACTCGTGTAAGAAGTTATGGAATAAAAAATCATCTGTACTCTGAAGCAACACAGCCTCCTCTGATACCTTCCTCAAACTCCACCTGAGGGGATCTCACAGTCAGATGTTTAATCCGTCAAAGATGGAAGCCTGTCTTCTCTCAGGTAGATGTGCTTGGAATAATTACATAAATTGTGATAAAGAGTCCAAAACCATTTAAACTTACTTGTTTCGAAGACCTGTTAGGAATTAAGACTGACCTCAGATTAAAGGCCGTTATTTTTTTGCTTCATAATTATGTCAGATAAGTAACTCGCTAGATAATAAACTTCTTCAAGCTTCCTGTTTTAAGTAGTCTCTTAGTAAATGTCTGAGAGGAAATCAGAAACCTTGTCACGTCTCAGCTCTCATGCAGGAGGCTCAAACTGACTGGTGGGGAGTCGGAGCTGAGGAATAATACATTTTTGAAATAATCAAAACTGTTTTAGCTCTGGCAGAAACACCGCTGATCCTGCAGGACCGTATCGCTCCGAGTGTGGAGAAAAAGAGGTTTTTCAAGGTCGTGATGATGAGCTTTCCTCTCATTCACAGCTCCTCTCAGCTCATGTGACGTTAGGTGCGAGGAGTTTCATTTTAAATGACTTTATCTGCATTTTTAGGTTGGTATTATTACCGTCCCCTGTAACCCTGCGAGACAGAGAACTTTTATGAAGTGGAGTTAATCTGTCTGATCCGGCGTTTCCTCTCCACCCGTATCTCCACCCGTAAATGCCAGGGTGTGGATGGACGAACCATCTGCCCACCTCCTCTCCCTGAATACCATGCTATCATCTTACACGGCTTCACTGTCAGCCCGTCTGCATCTATTTGTCTGATGGACACAGACTCGCCTTTGTCAACTTACATCTCACTGATGTGCAGGTGTATGTGGCGATGAAGGACCGGGGCTTAGGTTTACTTCCTGTGACAAGATTACGGAGAAACAAATGTGCACCACTCCGGATGGTAAAAATATTATCAGTCTGTTTATGTCTTTATTGTTTCCTGTGTCCCATTTTTCCCCCCCCAACTGAACTGAAAATAAGTTAAATGAACCTGGTTTAATGATGCAACACAATGTGTTTTTTATTAACCCTTTATAGGAAGTGACCATATTTGGTAAAATAGAACTACATCCTATGGTTATTACAAATAAAAGTTACAATGTTAATTGAGGTCCTTTAATATTCTCCAATAACCCTCTGGAGTTTAAAATTTTTAAATTCCAAGTATTTGACTGCCCTATAAAGGGTTAAAGTAATGACAAGCAAAACAAACAGAAAATAAAATAAACAACAACAAACAGAAACAAAGAGCTGTGTAGCCTGGTCAAATGTGACATTAAAAAGATATGTTTCATCTGGCTTGTAACAACTCTAATTTAACTCAGAAGAGTTATTAAATAATAATAAAAAATGCTGCTTCACCTACTTTGGAGGTGGAGGATGACTCGGGGATTCTGCTAAACTCATTGGCTACAAACATTTCTGCAATAAGTTAAAGTGGATGCATCAAAAATTAAAATGATTTCAAAATCTACTCTGGCATGAATGTGTGTTGTTTTGGAAAAAGAATTTGGGTTTGATTTGTTGTCTTTTCACTTTTCTACTTATAATAATGTAACACTGAGGGCGTACAATAATTTTATTTTGAAATGACTGTCTACAGACTTTTATTTTGAAATAAAAGGGGACGTAGAAGAAATAGAAATAGAGAGCAGAAAAACTAGGTAAGTTTGGTTTATAGTAAAAAGGGAAA
Source organism: Zenarchopterus dispar (assembly GCA_028564865.1). NCBI lineage: Eukaryota > Metazoa > Chordata > Actinopteri > Beloniformes > Zenarchopteridae > Zenarchopterus > Zenarchopterus dispar. Next base: position 8,045 of record JAOWBL010002907.1, on the reverse strand, counting down.
TAGATTAAGGTGTGTTCTACGTTACAGCAGCCAGTAGACCATATTGCTGGTCCAGAAATGCAAATAAACTTTTTTTGAATATATGACTGAACTCCCTTGAAGAACCCCGTCACAATCAGCTAAAACAATCTTTTGTCTTTTCTTACTGTTAAATTACAGGAAGCTTTGGTTCATCCAGATATAAACGTCATTGATACAGATGTGTATCATCTGCATATTTCATTATATTGTATTTTGTATATAATGTGTTCAAGTTCAAACAGCACTGGGCCTGAGACATAGCCCTGTGGAACTGATAGATGAGAAATCTTTCAGATGAATTCTCCTTCACTATTTTAAAATAAAGAAAGAAAAGAAACAGTGCACTCTGTTGGTTGTAATAAAGGTTGGAGGTCAAATGTTTGAAAAATGATTGACTCCATACGTCAGATAGCAGCTGATGGAGAAGTTTTGCCATTTTACCAGCAACACATCACGAGTTTCCTTTCAGGCTATCTGAATAGATGTACCACTCTGTTGTCTTAAATACAAAATCAGAAAAAAAATATATAGAAAATACAAACATATGATAAACATGTTGGTGATTTTGTAGAAAAGTAGGAAGAACAAACATAGGCAGGCAAGTGCATGGAAAAATCCTTAAAATCTTTTAAAACAACATTTCTCAAACAAAGATTGAAAAAGATTTGAAGTAATTGTTTGGCTACAGTTGATAATATCATTAAATGACATCTGGAGGAATTTCTGTCTGTAGAGGACAAAGATCCAAGTCTAAGCTGGACAATCGTGATATAACAGGAGGAACGGCATCGAGAGCTTTCATTAGTCGCCGTTACAACCACGTGTTGGCGGTTACTTTGGGAAACCTTTGTTCAGCACCACAACAGGAGTATAAATGCTGCTCATTTTACAGCAACATAAAAAAGCCTCATGTTGTCAGGGGCAACATTGTCATCTCTGGGTTTGGAGACATCTAGCCCATCACGCATAAAAAAATGAACACTATCTAACTTAGACCAAAGACAAAATGAAGCAACTTTTCTCAGAAACAAGTCCTAAATCCAGAGTCTGTAATGGTCTGGTCGTTTCCACTTCAGTGGTGGCATCATTAATACAGAAATATACTGAGATTTTGGAGCATCATATTCTCCCTCCAAGGCAACATCTTCTCCATGGACATCCATGCATTTTTCAACAGGACAATACAGAACCACATTTTTCTGCACACATAAGAAAGCCATGGCTGAAGAAGACGGGGAGAGGAGGGGATTCGACTGGCTTTGCCTGCAGTCCTCAGGCAACTTTAATAAGGAATGTGTGGAGAATTTTGAATCAGCTGCAACAACAACTATCTTGTGTGTTTGGAGGACGAATGGTAGAAAATTATGTCTGAAAACGCATTTTCAAGACAAGAACAGCTCTCAAGTGTTTTTGAGGAGGAATTGCAACATTAACAAGTGGTGAAAGGGTTAAATGTCACCATTTCGTTGGACTGTGTCTCAGGAAAAAAGTGCTGAAACTGATCTACATTAACAATAAAGTTAATGGAGCCAAAGATTAAATATCCTATATATAATATATATTATGTCAAGTAGTATTAAATATATTAAATATATTACTTGACATAAAAGTCAAGTAAACATAAAAATCCTTGCATTTAAAAAAAAAAATCATCTCAAGTTGGGATAGGACTTCAAATTTACTATAACTCCAAGAAACTTGTGTCGAAGACGTCCACCAGTCGGCGCCATGCAGTGATGATGGCTGATGTCAACAGGCGTGTGACCTCACCGCCACCGAGGCCAGAGGGGTCACGCTGGGCAAGAAAGGCTGATGTCGGAGGAGTCGCGGTCAATAGCTAATTAGAGCTCTAAAACACTGGGCAGGTCAGGGAGGCCAGATGACATCACAAGGACACATCAGAGAATTGTAAAGAGACAGCTATTGAAGTGGACGCTGTGACCTTTGACCTAAAGGGGAAAAGGTAATTAACTAGTGCAGATCATGAATGTGTCACAACACAATTCCCTCGTTTTTAATCTCCAACTAAATAACCAGTGCTGTTGTCTACATCTGTTATTTTACTACTGAAGGCTAAACATTTCAGTATTATTTGACAGATTTTACAGGATACATAAATGACATTCAGTGATCGGTTTAGATTTGCAGGGTTTTGTGATGTCACAGAGCCAAAACAGAGTAAAAATATCCAGCTTCAGCAAATTTTCCTTTCTTTTCTTTAAATCCATCATCTCAGCCCATCATGCAGCATTCACTTGACCTCAGAAATAGACGACCATCAGCAGTTAGAGAATTTACTCAGAAATTAAACTTACAAATAGTTAACTGTGACTCAATGGTTGCTCTTATGTTTTATATCTGACATTTAAGGATTTCTCTTACTCTCTTGATTTATAGAAGTTGGAAATCCCACTTGAATTTATTTAAATTAAAACATTCTCAACAAGGATTCAAGGATCTGACACAGACTGAGATGAATCCAAGAGCTTGTCTAAGATTGTACAGACTGCAGTGAAAACAGAATCGCCTCTTTACAATGAAAACTTTTAAATTTATTGGATATTTTAAAAAGTTTTTATATGTATGACTAGTATTTGTCTCTTCCACTCTTTTATTTGATTTTAATTGCGAAGCACTTTGGTTGACCCTGGTTGTGTGGCATAAAAATAAAGATTGATCAATTGATTGATTGATTGAAAACTCACTGAGCAAGCAGCTGAGTAGGTGGAGAAAAAAATCATGCTAAATTGTGTCCCTGAGCAACAGAAACTGACATGATGAAAGGCAGTTAGTTGTGCTGATTAAATATTAATTTTGCGATATTTTTGCCTTTTCTTTTGTTTGTTTTTTGTTTTTAAATATGTGTGTCAATCATCCAAATCAGCCAGTGGGCTCATGAGATGATGTTCCTGAAATGTGGTGTATTCCTTTAAAAAGCAAGTTTGGATTAATCAGAAGATTTCATGCATTGTTTGCATGTTAATTTTATGCATCTTAAAATAGGGATGTGCATTAGTAGGCAGCTCACTAGGAAAGAAAAGATAAACAACAACAGTAAGGTCACTCACATGGTAATATCTGTAGAAAGAAACTTGCAGCCAACAATTTAATATCTGGGGTGCAGAGATGTTCCTTCACAGTCATGTGTGATGGATTAACATGTCCAGGATTTAGTCTATCTTTGACAGGTACTGAAATCTCACCTCCTTCACTCTTACTGCTTGGTCCATGGAGTTTGTTTGTTTGTTTTGTCTGAAATCCACGTTCAGTGGTTGAATACGCTCCTGCAGGTTTCATGGTGAAATATTCTTCACTCATGAGATTCCTGCTGTGTCTTCATCAGCATTTTAAACTCTTCTAAGATTGAAATTGTTTAAACTTATACAGCTCTACACCCTCCACCTCTTTTAACTTCTGTGGATCTAAAATCTTTTTTGGGGGTATTTTTTTTTAATAACTTGGAAAGCCCAATAAGCTGCTCCTACATGTCAACGACTGTCCTGAATTTATGTTAACTCATCCTAACAGTAAATGGTTACAGCCACTCTACGTAGCAGTACCATTTCTGGCCACATGGGGGCATGTAGCTATGTAGTGTTGACGAAAAAGTCAAGACAACATTATCCTAATGAGCAGGGGGATAAGGGGAAGATATCTTGTAATATCATTTTTAGCCATAAGAGGTGCGCTTTGTTGCATCTTAGGTCCGAGGCTAACACCTGACAAACTGTCATCATCTGATCGTAAGTGGTATTGTTATATACAGTAAAGTGATTTTAACTCAGGGCACTGGTTTAAGTAACCGGTGATTGTGATTACAGCCAGGATATAAGAAAACTAATAAAATGTTAAAAGGAAGTGTGAGGAAAAGATTAAGAAATAGCATCATCTTTTAGACAGTGTCAAGCAGCGAAAGAAATAATAAAAAAAAAAGAACTTTGTTTAAAACAATGGTCAAAAATGCCATTATTGACTTCGAGTTGGAACTAAGAAACCATTTTTAGCGTTTCCAGCCCTTCCTCCTTCCCTGGGAAAGATTTGTGCCTCTGTAATTGCTACAGGCAGTTGAGGTCAGTAGTAATAAACTGCCTGAATAATGACCCACAGAGATTTTTTTCCCCCCTCGTGGTCTATTAAAATAGAAGCACGTCTATCAGTCACATTCATGAGTGATGGACATCTGCAGACAAGAAACAGGAAGACTGTAACCTGACATGTAGATGAGCCCCGTTTCCTCTCAGTTGCTCCAGAAAATGAAGTTTATGTTAACAACGGCAAAAACAATATGTTGACAGCAATTCTTTGCATTTAAATGATATTTCGTCCAAGTTAAGTTATCAGTTCATGTCAGTTCATACGTAGGTTTCCCACCCCCTTCAGTCCATTTTAATAGGACCTCCTCAGGTTCCCCCACCCCTCCCCAGTCCAGATCACGACTTCATGGCTATAAGTGTCAGACTGTTAAACAGTATCTCAGCACTTTTACAAGACCAGCAAGCCCTCAGCAGAGTTTATATCTTCACAATCCCACTAAAAATAGATTAACACCATCCACACCCTTCTCAGCTACTCTCACTTGCCCCAAAGTTGTTAGTTTTAGACAAATGATCGCACTGGAGCTAGACCCTGGACATGGCGAACTTTCTTTCCAAATCTGGGACAAAAAAAAAAAAAAAAAAACTTCTTCTGTAAAATGAAAGAAATGTGAAAATGCAAAAGCGATAAGTAGTGAAAGGATATAAATGAAGTCCCTACTGAGTGAAGAAATAATGCAAGAGACAGCGAGGAGTGATCGCAGTCTCACATCTGCCAAGTCTCTGCTCTTTTTATTCATGAGACTTGGGCTTCTCAGTGCACGTGTTGTTGGCTGTGAAGTGAAAATGTAACGAGAAAGTCACACTATCAAAGGAAATGAAAAGCTCCACTGTAATCCTAGTCGTGGTGACGAAATGCCGGCGTACAACGGAGACGTCTGTCTGGTTGCAGCTGCTGAGCTCGTGATGGCTTCGTCAGCTGAGGTGGAGATCCTGAAATCCAGCACCGCAGGAACCGTCCGGACCACGATACCACTACTCCATGGTGGTATCGTCAGGGGTGCACAGGTGAGCACATTTTCAGGACAATGACTCCCCCTGTCGCAGTGGATGCTGAGTTTTATCAGCAGTAAGAAAACAGACGCCTCTTGTCCTGATGAATCGTGTTTCCACCATAATTCAGTTCGTAAGTGTAACCAGTCGTTATGTGTACATGCGCTGGGGCTGTCCTCAGATTTAGACTTTCTTAGTCCCATTATCATAGACAGGAAGGGAATCAAAAGCAAAAGCTTGAGGTTTTCCGGGCATGTCCCACTGGGAGGAGACCCCGGGGAAGACCCAGGACATGTCTCTCGGTTGGCCTGGGAGTTGGATGATGAGCTGGATGAAGTGGGTGTGGAAAGGGAAGTCTGGGTCTCCCTGGGTCTCCCCCATAAGAAGATCGATGGATGGATGGAAGGATGGAAGGAAGGGAATCAGTTTACAGATAAAAGTCTATGATACTCACACCTACAGACATACCTGTTCTAACGTTATCCACACTTGAAACAAACCGAGTCTTTTGTCCTGTGTTGCTTTTTTTGTCCATATCCTTGGTAAGTATCCTCAATGTATAACAGAAGAAACTGAGCAATACCATCAGAAGTCACTGGGGGGCAGCATAGAGCAAAGTGGCTCAGCAGTTAAATAAATATAAGAAAATGAAGCTGCTCAGTGTCTCTCTGCGTGGTCCTCTACACCTGATGAGGTGGGCTTCACAGCTACATAGACACTCAAGTATTTGTGTTTTTTGTTTTCAGTTCAACACATAGGTAAAATGAAAGAAAATAACTCATTTATGTACAGACTTTGTTCAATCACTGATTTCGTTTCCTTCGTCACTGACGTATTGAACGACAACGCATTGAACCATGACTTCATTGTTCTCCAGCGGCCTCCACGTCTGTATTTTGTGAAATCAGTGAGAATTATAAATGAGACAGAAACACAAGTTTGTGAAATCAGCTATTTCCTGTATCTATGAAGGAATGTAAACATCACATGATAGAAGAAAATGATTTTCGTGAAATTGAAACTGTTGTTGATACCAGTAATAGACTACGTTTATATGATTGTTTAACAACCATATAAACATAAATAAGTATGAGGAAATGACGAATGGAGCAAATTAATGTACATATGTGTGAAAGTGGAGTATCAAAGAGGCTTCAGGTTTTTCCCACTGTGCTGTTGATGCTGGAGACCAAAACAACAGATAAACACTTGGTTTAACTGGTAAAAATACTGTTTGGCTCATTTTTCTCCTTCTGCTGTTTATCAGCTTCTTCTGTCGGTTAAAACCATAAACTGAACCAGAATCGGAGGAACCCCGTGTGACTTCAAATCTTCTGAAGAGTTCTTCTGAAGCCTGATTTTCCTTGTAGTTGCACATCTGAGAAGCTCCCCACTCTATTTCAGCCACAGTTAGTTATTTTAGCTCCAAACTCAATATCATATAATAACTTTTAACTCCATCATGCATGATATGAAACTCTGCAGGTGGCTAACAGAAATAACGCACATTATCCCATTTAATAGTGCTTTATTGATGGTAGTCTTTTGAAATAGTCATCAAATCAAGCACCTGGGGCTGATTCGATGATTATTTGATAATCTGTATGGATTTTATTAGTAATAATAATCTTGCAGAAAGATGCCAACTCCACAGTCCATTTTTGTGGCATTCCTATAATGTTCCTGACGCCGTTCTTGACCTTTTCAACCACAAATGGGTGATGCGAATGTAATCCATCCATCTAATATACCTGCTGAATCCATATACTGGGTCATGGGGGTCTGCTGGAGCTAATCCCAGCCCATTTCAGACGAGAGACAGCGGTACACCTGGACAGGTGGCCAGTCCATTCTAGGGCCACACACCTAGAGGCAATTTAGATTTGTCAGTCAACCTTATATACATGTTTTTGGACTGTGGGAGGAAACCAGAGTGAACCCACGCAAGCATGAGGAGAACATCCAAACTTCACACAGAAAGACTCCTGTTGGGCCGGGAATCGAACCTTCTTGCTGTGAGGCAACAGTGCTAACCACTAAGCCACCGCGTTGCCCATGTGAATGTGATAAAAGTTTAAAAAAAGGTGGAATATTCGCAAGACTCTTGGGGTTTATTTTCACTTCCATGCACCTATTTTTCATTCGCTGTCAGATAATAAGACAGTAAAAATCTGGTACCTCTGAGGATCGCGCTCTCCATCTCAAACAAAGAGAATGGCTGTGATTGCCTCTGCAGTAAATAGTATCTGAGCAGCGGGACTGTTCGACACGGCAGCTCTCCGTGCACTGTGGCCTTCATATAATAGCCTCGACCCCCTGGGGGAATCTCAAGCCCATCTTTAGTTTGGAGCTCATTAAGCCGATTATACCCATAATCTCTCTGATGGCAGGCAGAATAAAGAAGTGCGCGGGTCATAATTGCCTGCTTATGTGTTGGTCTGTTTGGCCCTGTTAGACATTACGGATGGATACACTCGGTTATCTGTTCTGGTGTCTGCGCCCATGAAAGTGAGCATGTGCAAACGCGATTAAATCTGAGAGAAATACGGCAAAGGTGGCGTTTCACGAGGGAATGTTACGAGAACGGTTGAGAGAAATCAAATCTATACGTGAGTGTCTTAAATTACATAACTGGTTTCAGTTATTTATCAGCTTCTTTTCTTTCTTTTTTTCTGTAAGTCAGTCTCTTATCACCCCCTTTTCTCTCTCTCACATACACACACACAAAAACACACACCTCTTTGTCTTTTTCCTGTCAGGAGGTTCATGACGTGATTGACAGCTGTGACATCACCAATCAGCTGCAGACCAGCAAGGTCACCCACCGTTGCTTGGATCTGATTTGTTGCCAGGCGTCTACCTGTAGCCCTTCGTCTTTACTCGCTGCATGTTAATGGACAGCTGGATGTGTGTGTGTGTGTGTGTGTGTGTGTGTGT
>JAOWBL010002903.1:0-12979 GCA_028564865.1 Zenarchopterus dispar | reverse complement strand
TTTTTTTTTTTTTTTGTTAATGATTTTTTTCTTCAAATGTCTCACCTCGGAGGACTGTACCTGCTTCCTGTCCAGCTTCTGTGGCTACAAGATCCCAAACAGAGTTGAACTTTAATAGTCTGACACTTGATCGGATTTGCTTTGAATTACGCTCATGAAGGGGCTTTCTGCTGCTATCCACAGGTGGGAACAAGCAAACAGTAAAATAGAAAAGGGTTTAACCAAGTCGATTATTATCTCCACAAACACCTGCACTTCTTCAGGCAAAAATAAAATATGTTGCTCTCTTTAACACGAGTCGTATTGTGCATCAACTTCACTGCCAAAAAAAGATAAAAGTATTTTTTTACGAGTAATTATACTCTGGGGAAAAAAAATCCACCATGAAATAAACGATATATGTGGATTTGACATCACCTGTCTATGTTCAAACATGTTTGACTGCACAAACTCAAACAGTTTAACTGTTTTTTTTTTAAATTAGTCATTTTATCATTCATGATGAAAAAGTGTCAGACTTTACACTAAAAAAGGTAGCGATGCCTTTTATTCTTTTATTTTTAATTTAAAACATACGCTAAGTACTGAGCTGATATCAAAACAGACACAAAAATCTGTATTATAAATGCCTTTATTTACAACATTTTGCAAACATAACACTTTATATTTCTCCCCAAACCTTTAAACAGAGTAAAGTGATATATCACAGCTGTAAACATACATCAGATGTAATAAAGTTGAGATTCAAAGAAATAATAAAAGAAGCTAAAGACGATAAACAAGGGGTTAAAACAAAGACTTAAAGATATACAAGCACTTAGTTTATGGGACACAACATAATATACTGATGGGTTTGATGTTTTAAAAAAAGCACATTTCTACATTAATATGAAATCAGTTTTCAGGATTGTGTTTATGATGTAAATAATATTTGATATCCTGAGTTTGTGATTCTGTTTGTGTTACGCTGAACGTCGTTTCGTCTGGCGTCTCTGCATTTATTTACAGAGGATGCTGCACTCGTGTAGGGCACATGTGAGTGCACATTGCTGGGACATCCGGACAACCTGCAGAGATTTAAAATGTTAAAAATGAACACGTTAAACGGGAGGGAAAGTCTCCGGTCCGCATCCAGACGAGGTTCTACTCACGGTTTAGTTTCTGTTTGCAGAGACACGTCCTCAGAGCTCGCACTCGCGTCCCTCTCTCTGTCCTTGGTAGGAGGGATTTAAAACACCTGCTCACACCCTGCGAATTATCTGAAAGGAGAGAAAAATGTGTTTTTTTGTGTAAAAATTCAGGTGCTAACATTTTTTAATGTGTATTTCTCAGCTTTAAAGTGCAACAGTAACAGAACCAAATCATAAACTAGTGGTTCCCATTGAACAATATAACACCATATACATATAAATTACTGTAAGTCACACTTTTTTCATGGTTTGGCTGGTCCTGCGACTTATACTCAGGTGCGACTTATAGTCTGGAAAATACAGTAAGCTTCATTGTAAAATAAAGAATAATTTAAAACAAACAACTGGTGTCTCACATTTACATCTGCAGCTCCTTCTTTCCATTTCAGTAAATTCAGCAAAGGAACCTCCATCAGATGAGGCTGGGCACGAGAGCAAGAAAATGTTAAAGATGCCACTTATAAACGTCATAAAATCATAAAAACTAATTTCCACTCAAATGCAGAGTTAGTCAGAGTTAATATCACAGTTGAGTGAGTCTTTTTGAGAAATAAGTGGTGTGGTTGGTTACCTCTGCTTTCACAGACACTGTTGACCAGAAGGATGACGAGGAGGAGAGTCGCGGCCGTGGAAATGGACATGATGGCAGCGTTGTTCTCTGCTCAAACGCTTCTGCAGAACTCCACGCACACGGACATATTTATACCTCCAGAAAGTCACAGCGTGAGTCTGCAGAGCTCAGAAGAGTCCCAACATGTCTGATGTGAGCTCTTTTTTTTTTCTTTTGAAGTATTAAATTTCTCTCAAGTGTGCATAAACTCATTTGTAAGTGTCACTTGGAGATAACGCTGACTCATGCACATACACGAACAGCTGATTTTTCACCAGAATGTGACCCATCCAGCTGTTCACCCGCGTGGCGGGTTCAGAGAAATCATCGTGTGTGTTTTCAGATTCGTCTCTGAACTGAATATTTGACTCTCCGATAAAACGTGAACAAAGTCATCGATGTGTGAACACCTTTGCCTAAAGAGTTAATCACTGAGTGGGTTAAGTCAGACTTTAACTCCGATTTTCCATCTCCTTGCCTAAGTGAGTCCAGAGTTGACAAACGTTGTTTAAAGTCCATATTCTTGTAAATAAGTAGCAGATGAGGCCATCTCGAAGTTTTAGATTTACCTGGCAGAGGTCATGTGAGGTTACTCTGACCGAGGGGAGTTTTGATGTTACGATCAGTGCAGAGCTTCATTGTGTGGAGAACCAGGACCCACCTGAAGCTCAACATCAGCAGGACCGAGGAGCTGGTGGTGGGTTATCAGAGGAACTTCTCAGAGTTATTATCCAGTGAATAATAACTGGGGACAACAATAAACTGGACTGGTCCCATGACACCAATGAGGGGGTTGGGGGGTAGCTTCAAGGCTGGTGAGGAAGACCTGCTCTGAACTGAGAAGAGGGTGAGGGACAAAATTAACGCCATCTTGGACAATCCCTCTCCACGAGGAGCTGTGGCACCACATTCAGCCAGAACCTCATCCCACCCAGGAGCAGAACGGACATGCCCACTGCCATCAGACTCCAAAACAGGGGTGGACAATCCTGGTCCTCCAGGGTGTCCTGCAGGTTTTAGATGGGTCCCTGCTCCAACACACCTGATTCGAATTAAAGGTCATCATCGGCATATAATCAGTGTTCGCAGGACTCTGTGAATGACACAGTCACTAGTGGGGTAGGGGTGGTTACAGAGGTGGGTGTGGAGGTCCCAGGTTCAATTCCCTGAGAGAGGTGAGCCACTGTGGGCCCATGAGCAAGGCACTTTACCCCCTAGTGTAACTAGTGATGGGTTAAAAGGAGAAATATACTCACAAATAAAGATTATTATTATTCTTATTATTATCAGGGTGAGCTGGAGCAGGGGGAGATCTAAAACATGCAGGACATTGAACCTTGAGGTCCACGACTGCCTACCCTCGCTCTATAACAATAGTGGAACCCACTCACTGTGATTTTGTCATACTTTGTTGTCCTGATCTACCCACTTTATACTTTCACTTTATGTTTTTATCCCATAACAGCCACTTTATCCTATCTTATCTCTGTTTCCATATTGCTGTTTACTTCCTGCTTCTTTTTCACCTTGTGCTAATGGGGATCAGTAAAGGATTGTTTTATCTCAATAAAGAAATACAAATGAAAGTGAATCAGGTAAAATGATGAGTAAGAACCAGGTGTGTCACATTTTTTCCAGTTCCTGGTAATTTGTGTCCAGGGAAACTTGAGTACTTTAGAGGATTATAATGGAGTCACTCATTGGCTGGTTCCTGAGTCACTCTCTTCTTAAACAAGCTGCGCGGTGACGTCACGCGCACTGGCCCCGCCCCCTCCCTCCACCGTACAAACCGTAGCGTCAGCGCTGTCGCGCGCATCATCGACCGCGCGGTGACGTCGGCGTCTCACCGTCAGTCGACAGAAGAACCGGAGGAAATCCCCGAAAGGCCGAGAAAAGCGCGGAGGAGAGGCCCCTTTAAGTCGACGCTTCCTCGGTGTCGTGCCAGAGAGAGAGGGGGGGGGGACACGGAGAGCTCGGATAAACAACAACAACAACAACTCACTCCTCACAAGCAGCTTTGAGCGGATTCACAGCTTTACTGCGGCCTCGGGAAGAAAAGGTTTGTTTGTTGTATTTAACATTTATTTTGGTGTAACCGTTAAGAGACTTGGTCCGTTTAGATGCGAGCGGAAATGGGAGACGTTACAAGCTTTTTATGCGAAACTGAGTTAAATCCTGGGAGTTGGTGTTATGGCCAGGAAAACGTTTGTTATATTTGATTTTTTTAAAACAGTCATATAGATAATAAAAACAAAACACAAATAAACCAAACGTTTACGTCTGTGTAAATTAAACAGCGAAGAAGTGACGTTGGCGCTCACTTGTATGAGTCGGACCGCTCAAGAGCTGTTTTTTAACAAATATATTCACTTTTATTGACAGGAAGACGACTTTTCTCTTCGTTACTTCTGTGGTTTTATCGCATTTCCAATAAATTCATCGTTGAATGTCACTGCGGAAGTGAGTGGGGGGGATAGCCCACGCGTGGACAACGACGACATCTAGCGGCCGGTCGTGAGAAGGCAGCGCTCGGCAGCGATGTACGGAGCTTCAGGGATCCCCGAGCTCATCCCGCCCAGCGGGCCGCCCCGGCAGCCCGGCCCGGCGGGGCAGTTCAACCCGGGACACCCGCAGGTGGACGGGCACGGCGGCGGCCCGAACCCGCAGAGACTGGGACAGAGGGCGCCTAAACTGGGTCAGATCGGCCGGTCCAAGAAAGGTGAGCGGTGCTGATGCTCCACCCAGCGAGATAATGCAAACTCAGGCAGTTTATAATCTATGTTACATAATGACAGAGTATCCTCAACAGCGCAAGGTCGATGCAAACACTTTAGAAGCTCCACTATGTAATTAAAAACAAATAAAAGGCAGACTAATTTGTGGAGGATGTAGTTTATGGGGCATTAGACTAATGCAGGGAGAAGTTTCCAGCTTTACCTCACTGGTATAAACTGGCTGAACGACAACATATAAAAGCTTACAGTATAACTCAGCATCTCCATAAAATCTGTCAGATAAAATGGGAAAAATAAATATTGATTGAAAGTACTTTTCTGGTGCTTAAAGCTTAAAGGATGGAGCTTTAGCCTTTAAATCAGTAATGTGCCGAGTTGGGAGATCTTCTACATCATGTTCAGGCTGCCAACCACAAAACCAGGATATTTAGATTTGTTGATGCTCTGATCAGGCACAAAAAAAATTATTAAAAAAAATCTTTTATCTTTTATAATACATATGGAGTGAGTTTTTCAAAATAAAAAACTGTTTCCAGTAAGACTTATTTCATAGCTGTATCTCAGTTTGAATGAGGAAACAGTCGTTCTCGGGGATGTTCTGGATTCAGAAGACGGTTTGACTACTCCGCAGCCTCCTCCGTCTTTGGCACTTTTTTTTTTTTTTTTTTTTTTAACTTGAAGAAAACTTGCCCCGTGGGCTCCATGTAACCATTTATGGCACCAGAAAAGCCAGTTCACCACCCTCCATCTTGTTTACAGGAGTGATGTTCATGCAGGTTACCATAGCAACCCCGGTGATTAGGGAACGTCAGCAAGGACACACAGATCTGATCCTTTCCGGTATATAATGAAAAAGAAGCTCAAATTTTAATCAGATATGCAGAGAAATCAGATTTAGGCTGCAAACTTACCGATGCCCTAGACGGGGAAGTGGTTTCTACACAACTCCACCTTAACAAGTGACATGAATTATATTTTATTTGGTGTTTGAGACTAAAAATCAATCCTTGTCTCTGAGTAGGGGTTGAGGAACAAAATGCTGTAGAAATGTCTATTTAAAGGAAATCTTTACTTTTTTCTAACCTCAGAATTGGCTCAGGGATTAAATGCCCTTATGGTTCTCGTGCCAGTTAATTTTGCATAGAAGAAGAGAACCAGGAAAAATATCGGACCTTGTCCAACCAGAACACGATCTGACAGCTGTGTCACTTTGCAATCTTGTACAAGAGAGAGAATAAAGTTCAGGAGCTGGTGAGGAGAAAACGTTTGACAGTTAAACGCTCCGACCCGTCTGGATCCTCCGGGTTCTTGACGTCGCAGCAAAGCAAGCGCATTTCCAAGAGCTGGAAGGATCACACCAGCCCTGCTGTCCTGACCTCTGTATGACCTCTGTCCTGACCTCTGTCCTGACCTCTGTCCTGACCTCTGTCCTTCCCTCCACAGTGGACCTGGACGATGAAGACTTGGACGACATCATGAACAACAACGGCCAGTGCCCAGTATCCCTGTCGCCCATCTCCTAAACTTCACCAAGAAGTGCCAAAAACAGATACACCCCCCCTCCCCCCCACTGGGACGCCAAATCCCCTTCCCATCAGCGCTCTCGGCCTTGGTCCTGTCAAGTGTCCTACAGAAGCTTCTGATGGCTCATCGAGGCTCACGAAGGGTTCTGGTTCAGCCCGGGCCCTCATATCTGTATATAGTGTTTGTTTAACTTAATCTCTGCTCAGACTGTGAATGAATCGTACTGCGTCGCTCTCTACTCTATACCTCAGTAGGCGGTTTTAGGGCTCGAAGGATTTGTGGACAGAGGGTATATTTTTCAGAGCTTCTTAACAAGGGCTACGTTGCTGAAGTTGCACTGAGCGAGCGGGTGGAGGTAAGCGAGGCGCTCACCTGCCTGGTTCTGGTGAGGGGCGCCGGGTTTTTCTGCAGGTCGGTTTTGTGAGGAAACACGCCCGTGGGTGAAACGTTAAGCTTTGATTGTGCAATGACTATTGTGGTTTTCTGTCCCACCGGTCCAAGTGGGCCTCCGTCGTCCACGGGACAAAAGCTCACTATTTATATGAAAAATGACTACTGCTAATTATTTATTGTTTAAAAGGAAGGAAACTTAATTTTGCCGTGGCGTTCTGGCTTCATTTGCCTGTTTCTGTTTTTTTAACTTGTTTCTGAACGTGCACTGCTTCAGTCTTCTATGATTGCTATTTATTACGTTTCCAAATGGTGCACTTTGTGGGCATGCCCGTTACGTGCGCTGACGTTGCAGAACTCTATGCATGAAACCTGTGCGAGCATCAAAACACCTAACTGCTATCCTGTAATTGAAGGGCTACGTAGTCGTGTCCAAACCACTGTTGACGCCACCGCGGGCCTGGTCCCTGAGCCCGGTCCGTGGGCCTGGTCCCTGAGCCTGGTCCCTGAGCCCGGTCCACGGTCCCGGTCCGTGAGCCCGGTCCGTGTGCCCGGTCCACGGTCCCGGTCCGTGAGCCCGGTCCGCGGGCCCGGTCCGCGGGCTCCGCGGGCTCATGAGGCTTCGTTTGTCGTCAAAGACGGCGTTTCCCAGTTCGACTGTGAGCGGACGAGTAAAGTTCAAACTATCTAAACGAAATGCCAACGAAGCTCGCTGCTCGGCCGGATTTGCAATTCAAATGGTCGCCGATTGGAGGAGGCATGTTTGTGTTTATCAAGATAAGCTATTTCGAGGCATGTCTGTGTGGTGTCGGTGTGATGTCATGACAACGCGCAGCCTCTGATCCGCTGAGACAATCTTCCTGGTTTGGTTTTGTTTTGTAAAGACTGCCGTGGGCTGATGTCATGTTACTTTAGTGGCTGTGATTTCGTTGTTTTGGCTCCTGAAGTCCTTCACGGCTTTTCTCTGACTCAGATTGTGGTTTCGGGTTGTTGTTGTTGCCTTTTGCATGGAACTTTTCACAAAGCATCTCTGGAAATAAAGTCAAGAATCGTCGCAGCGTCTCTTTATTGTCTGGACTCTAAATACCCTCGTCGCACACATTTACAAACAATTTATGAGCAAATGTGTTTTTTCTTCTAAGGAAAGATGAACTGGTCAATAATGAAGTTCTACTAAAGAATTAAACTAAATTTAAAGTCTCGAGTCTTTGAAAACGCTTGAATGTGTGGAGTCAGCAAATAAATCACACAACGTGGAGAGAAAAGTTCAAATCTATAAATATTCTGTCTTTGCTGTCTTGAGATTGTATTTTCCTTTTAATGCTCAACAAGTGATTTAATTGTTGGTGTGAAAGAGAAACCGAATCCAGTTATTTATAAACTCGTATAACTGAAATGAAATGTTGATATTTGCTCCACAAAAACACGACGAGACGAGTGTTCGACTAAAACTCAGAACCAGCTTTTTTGATTTTTAGTTTTAAATGTTTGTATCAGATCTGCCCCGAGGCTCTTAGGCCCTCCATTTGTTCTTTTAAGTTGTTGCTATGGCAACACATTGTTCCATTTGAGTTGCTTTGCTGAAATAATCAAGACATTTTTGGGGGTAAGTTTTACCTTGAAAGACGATGGACTACAAGTTGCCGCAAATGTTTGTTTTTTTTGGCGTGAAATCGTTATAAGACTTTCTAGATCGTTTTTCTGTCTAGAAACGTGGGACGTGTCTGGTTACCGTGGTTATTTGTGTTTCCATCATCAAAAACTGCGACCCCTATCAAAATAAAAGTCCTATACCGCTGTTTTTTTGGGCACCTTTTGGGCAAGATTTTTCCAAAAACTTCTTCCTGAAAAAACAAAACAACTCAAAAACGATGGAATCTGCTTATCGTCCTCAACTGTTGTCCTTTCTTACCCGAGTTGGACTTTTCTTCACGTCGGCAGCTACAACCGTGACGCCGACACACCTGGCACCAGAAACGTGATCTAAACCCGGGTTACCGGTCCAAACCGTGCCGTGCTGACCCAAACCGAGCCGCTGCAGTGAAACCGTGGCAACAGACAGCGAGCCTGAAGATGTCTTAAAAGGAACCAGCGGCGCACAGATAACAGCGTTGCAGGATCTTTATTATTTGGTTTGTTAAAAATACATTTTTTAAAAATTTTTTCAGTTTCTGCTGACAAATGTATAAAACTACGACATAAAAAAAGAACTAAAAAGATAAAGTTCAGAGCTTAAAAGTATGACGTCTAAAGAAGGTTCAAACTTTTATAGGAGAAATAAAAACTACTCTTGACACAATAAATAGAGGCGGTTTCGTCCCGTAGTGGCTGACGTTTGCTAACGTCCACGATGAAGGCATGACGGTCACATGATCGAATATCTGAGCAGGGTTGGTCACAGGCTGGTATGAAGACCTGCAGGGCCCGCTGTAGTGGAAACCCTTCGTGGGGCGGTCAGCGAACACAGTGGGCCTCGTGTGAAAACTCCCACCCCACCAGTCTATTTTAGTACCAGCGGTTAATATAAAACGCTGCGTGGTCGTCAGGCGTCTACGATGGACCAAACGGCAGCGCTGCAGCTGCTTTGGTTACAGGGTTAATGCTAATAAAGGTCGGTTCTAACGCCCAGGTGAGAGGGTTCATGCCGCCATTCGAGTGGGTACACCCCGAGAGGTGTCCACGAAGTCAGGGGATCCAATTATAACGTATTTGTGAGGACTAATCGTAAACAGCTGTGGAATGTGTGGACGGGGTGAGAGACATCCCTCATGAGACAATCGACTGTCCTGCCTGGTCATCAAGAGGTCATCGAAGGTCTCTGCACAAAAAAAAAAGGTGTGGAAAGTCCCTCTCAGGTCTCCGTGGCGCCCTCTATGGTTTCCTCCTGTCTGATGCTGCAACAACTGGGGAACATCTGGATCGGTTTCTTCTGGAGTCCCGGACACCAGGGGGCGGCGTGTTCAGACGTATTCCTTGGTGCTGCTCGGGGGTCCGGAGCGGGAGCCGGCCACCGACGGGTACTTGGATACCTGCTTCTTCCTGGGACAGGAGGCCGCCAGCATGGCCCCACCCAGGACGTCCATGAGGGAGCCGCCCCACGCGATGAAGATGGCGGCGCCGAACTCGAACCTGGAGAGAGACGAGTGTGAAATTAAAGCTGAGAAAATGAAAGGATGGAACGTTTGCTTTAATATCCGTCCATCATCCCTCCATCCATCCACCCATCAACCAATCATCCATCCATTAACCCATCCGTCATCCATCCATCCATAAGTCCAACAAAAATCAGCATTGTTTGTGGAATTTTTTAAAAGAAAGTTTTACTGAAAGACTTATTTAATACACAAGTAATATTTCAAGAATTTCATCATCAAAATGGACTTAAAATAAAATGCTCATTTATGCCGTCTTTCATTGTGTTTTACGATGGCACGTAAGCAGCATTAACTTTAGTCCCTTACTGTCTATATTTACAAGTATACATAAAAAGTAAATTATTTGTGTTGTTGCTGCTAAATTTAGTGAAGATTAGACCAGAAACAGTAAGAATTCAGGGCAATTATTAATGAGTTAAAGGTCTAATGAGGTGGATATAGTGACATCTAGTGGCAGAAATGGTGAACTGCAACCAACACCCCACTTCATTACTGCTGTTCAGGAGTTCATTATGTACTACACAGTGCACCATATATTAATAAATGTGTTTGTTGGTCTTTATCTGGTGGTCTGTAATGAAGATTTCCATGGCAACAGAATACAAATAAAACAAACAAACATAAACAAACTGAACATCATAAAGAGCAGCACTCTGGTATCATTTTGTATACAAATAAAACTGAATGGTATGGTATGAATAATTACCTTTACAGCCTTTTTTCTACAAAACTAGTTTGAGCATTGGTCCACTGTCATATTGATCTGTGTCGTTTTTGGTTTTCAAAATAACTGGGTCCAGGAAAGAAAAACATATTAAAGAAGCATCAATTCCTTGTGTCATTCCTTTACAGAGGAAGGGACCATATTTGGTAATGTCAGTAGACGTACATGCTATAGTTATTACAAAAAAAAGTTACAAAGTTAATAGAAGTCCTTTAATATTCTCCAAAAACCCTCTAGAGTTTAAATGTTGACATTTCAAGTGTTTTATTGACTGTCCTGTAAAGGGTTAATACGTCCAGAACCAGAATCTGATCAAAAGTTGTTTACTTACTTGGTGTTGACGGGGGTGTACGGGTTGTAGAAAGCTCTGATGACGTTGTGCGCGAACCAGGAGCACGCCACGATGGCACACAGCCCTGAGAGACACAAAGTCGGGAACGGAGATCAGTCAGACCGTCGCTTTCATCGCCTCTCACTGGCGCCAGAACAGCGCGACCTCTGACCTCTGGCCCCAGGAGTCCTGGACTCGTTCACTGGAGCAGGTGAGTAGGAGGAGGGCGTTCTGGTCCGGGGGTCGAACCTCCTCCTACCCACCGGAGAACATCTGAGAAGCTGCGTTTTGATGAAATGACATAAAGCCGTGTATTGTTTAACGGCTCTGAACTATCAAGCGCCGCCATGAAGCAACGATTTTTTTAGTTTTTGAGCAGCTTTTCTACCGTTTATACGAAAAAGTAAAATACAAATCAGGACAACCTGTGAGAAAAACAAAAAAACAAGATACTGTATGTAAAAACACCTTAAAGTAATCATGACTCCCAGGTGATAAAAACAAGGGTTTCATGTTGGGTCAACAGCGCCATCTTGTGACGGATGTAGTTCGTGTAATCGGTTAAATCTGGTGGAGAAGAGAGAGATGAGGAATGAGATAAAAACCAAAATCCACACAGCGGACCGGGTTAGTGACCCTTGAACTCCCGTCGGGTCTCGATAAAAGTGGATGAACTTTATGTAAATTTAAACAGCTCACAAACAGTTCTGCAGTCTTTCCTAACCACAAAGCTGTTTTATTTTGTTTTTAAGAATTATTCTTATTATTTCACTAAACTCTGATTGCCCACAATCTTTGACACAAACTTAGGAACGACCTAAGAACGCTGGATTCTTATAAGGCTGCCTCAAGGAAGTCTTAGGAAACGGTCCAAGAATCGTTGGTAGCCGCTGGTACGGGTCATGTGACCGAGGTTTTAGTCTGATTCACGGAGGACGAAACTTTTATGTAAAACTAAATGAAAAGCAGGTATGTTATAAACTCTACGGACCCGCCCCCCAAGACCCTGAATGAGGACGAAGTGGGTTCAGGTGATGGATGGATGTCTGCTCGCTTACCTCCCACAAGCAGGATGATGCCACCCGTCATGGCGACGCGAGACTTGCGGAGCTGGTCACCCCCCCCACAGGTGGTGCACTTCATCCCCATGCAGGCCACGCCCAGGCCAGTGATGGACACGATGATGCCAACTATCATCAAGGCGCGAGTGGCCTGGAGCGAACCTGGCGTGGTCAAGGGGGGGGGGGGACAGGAAACAAAAAAAAAAAGAGATTTATTAGCTGAGAAGACCACAGGAAGAGTGTGAAGGGTGTGTTTATTTTATTTTTTTGTTTTCTGGTACGTGTGAATGCAGCTTAAAAATAGAAAGTCCCACAAAACTCTGGACGTAGAAAAATGATGCCGGTTCCTCCCGACCAGAGCGGGTTTGAGTGTGTCCGGAGGTCGTGAATCACGTCCACGTTACCCCGCCGCGACACCTCGGTGCGAGCTGTTCTTGGAAAAGGGAACCATGGGAAACAAACGAACACACAAACAGGGAGAAGAAACCCATCTCATGCCCCCCCTCCTCCGAGTCCTGCTGGTCCGAGGTAGAAGCTCCTCATCCGTCACCCCCCCCCCTCCATAAACCTATCCCAGGGTGAGGCCTCTCTTTGTCTGCCCCCCGCTCATCCACCTAGAACCAGTCTGTGCCAGTTCAGGCCATCTCTGCCCTGCCCAAGCAAACAAAAACCCTTCTGCAGAGCGCGATGGATGGGTGGAGGGGGAAAGAGCACATGAGCATGTGGAGGATATAAAAACTCCAGATCTGGTTCAACCGTGAAGATACGAGTGTAAAATAAAAGAGAAACTGACTCCAACCTCCAGGAGTTTTATCTGAGGTCCTTGAAGGTGTGAAAACCTGATGTTATTGATCAGTTCTTGGGGCGTTTGATTGGGGGTCCCCTGTTCTTGGACTTATTAAGCGTTGTAGCATCATCACGGCGAACCAGCGGCTTGGCTAGCAGGAAACGGCTAACGGCAACACAAATCTGCTGTCTCAGAAGACATAAGTCTTTGTTGTGAGGACGTTTTCCGGCTTTAGCTGAGTTGACGTGTTCAATCAAGAAGAATTTATGATCGAGTCATCTGTCAGATTCATGCAGCCGCAATCGAACAGTTACCAGGAGAACAAGGAGCAGGAGTAAACACGTTAATCCAAGAGACCAGGGACCATGTTCTCACTTAAACAAACAAACAAACAAACAAACAAACAAACAAACAAACAAACAAAACTCTTACGATAAAGAAAAAGATGAAACAGGAAATAGATTCAGTAAAG
>JAOWBL010002901.1:0-12982 GCA_028564865.1 Zenarchopterus dispar | reverse complement strand
GCACCATCACATCAGAGCAATTTCCTAGTCTGTAAACCTGTTTACTGGCAATGGCAATAAAGTGATTCTGATTCTGAAGTAAATAGTGTATTGCACTTGGTCAAACCCATATTCCAAATTTGAAATCCAAATTGGAAATTTCTTTGGGAAACCATGCCTCATCCTCCAGGCTAAACTTCCCTTATTGTTATCAGTGCTCATTTCAAACATCTGCATCCCTGATGATGCGGGAGCTCCTATGGAATGGGCAGCTTGCACATCTGAAAAAGTATATACCGGTTTTAGAGAAACACCTGCTCCTATCTAGACAATGTTGTTGTCAGACGATGCTAAACCGCATACTGCATCCACTCCAAAAGCATGGCTTCATAGAAGAGGAATCTGAATGCTGAACTGGCCTGTCTGCAGTCCCGAGCTTTCCTCAGTTGAAATCATTTGTGGTATCATGAAACAAAACACATGAAAAAGAAGACCCATGACTATTGAGTGACTTGGATAAGAGTGAGTCAACATTCCTCCAACAAAGATCCAGCAAGATCCTTATCAGTGTTTCTTATGTGTTATGGATGTTATTTAGACCGGAGAGATGAGATAATGGCTGATCACTCTGAGTTGGGCTGGAAGAGGAGATGAAGTCAAAACAAGGTCCAGTCCTTGACATCCACAGGGACAAAACTCCTGAAAGCAGCCCGAGTGGAGGGGAGCAGAGGGGCGTCAGGATTACTGGTGTGACTGCTGAAACACAGTGACGGATGGTAATCATTAACAACTTTGAATGAGACGTCAGACCAGCGGGGTCGAGGCTGCATCAATAATATGGTAAACCAAGGCACCGGAGCACATACGTGACTTTTACTGGAGCAGGCAGATCATATGGAACAGATAGACGTGAGCCCTGAATCCTTTTTATTACACTGTTTCACCTTGCGTGCGGCATCGCTGAGGGAAAAAGTGGAAACAGTCTCCGTGTAGACTCAACAACCCAAAGCTGTGTGTGTGTGTGTGTGTTTTTTTATATGTGACATAGGAAACATAGAAGGAGGTGGTTTGTGTATCTAGATACGAGGATTTCTACGTGCAGCATGCGTGTGAAGCTTGACCGGGTTCCCCTCTCTTCTCTCCAGGGGAGATACTGTGAAAAACTCAGTGGACATCTCTCTTCCCAGCATCTGGCTCTTAGAAGTGTCTGTGAACACATGGACTCATTAGTTCCACCTCCGGGTGGACTCATGCCCGATCCACGCTGATGTGATCTCACAGGGGCCTGGGCCAGCCCTCCCAGGGGAGCCGTAACCACCCAGGCACCAGAACAAATAACTCTGGGCTTACACACACTTCTTTATGGCAGGTGATTCTTTGACCTGCTTCCAAAGCATGCAAAAACTTCAAAGTCTCCCACTCCAACCACCATTCTCACCCATGGCTTCCTCATCTCCAATATGCCTCTTAGCTGAATTCTTGGCCAGAACTTTAGGCATGCACAGATGAGGGTGAGAGTCCCCAGTTTTGCTTTTATAGACATCCAAGTGTGAAAGACAGCACTTTGACTTCAAACGTTTCTTTAATTTTGGAAACATTTCAACCATAAGTACTCCTGCTTTAAGCTCCAGAGACCTATTTCACGAAACTGAAAAGAGACCATAGCACTGTTTTTTCCCACCAGGCTAACGTCCGTTGCTTACTCACCGTGATACACAATTAATTACATGATTCTGCTAACCGTCCAGCCATTTTCTGTTCCAGCTTGGTCCTGTTCAGCATCACGGAGGGGCTGGAGCCGATCCCAGCTGTCATTGGGCTCGAGGCGGGGTACACCCCGGACAAGTCAGCAGTCACACTCACTCCAGCGGACAATTTAAAATAACCACACACGCAAACATGCACCTTTTTGAACTGAAGGGGGAAGCCACAGAGAAGGCCCTCACGAGCACAGAGAGATTGTTTTTTCAAAAAATTATTTGTGCAAACTCCCCACAAAAGGGTCCCAACTGATGATGAACCAGGAACTTTCCTGCTGACAGTTACATGGCACCTGATGAAAGAATTTTTAAATGCACAAATGCTCCACACAGAAGGCATTATTACCGGTCTAATCTTCACCTTTAAGAAAGTTGTATTGTTGGTGACCTGGTTGTAGCGTAGTTGTTTTTCTTACAGAAATACACGTAGACAGAAAGTTTAGTCATTACATCTCTAAGTTAACATCTAACGGGGGTTCACCCTGTTAGAGTTTCACAGAATTTTTAAAAAAACGATCAATTTGATTATCAACTTGATATAAACATGCATCTCCCTGGCACTTTAGTTTCGGATTACTGCAGAGGTCAATAAACATTAATATCCCAGTAAACAGGATTGTATCTGTAAGATTTCATTGTGTAAAACATGTCAGAAGGAATGACATTCTTAAAGGGAACATGGTGAATTACTGATTTAAAAACAAAAAAATTTACGGTGTGTGAGAGCTTACATTTGGGTGTTTGACATGACTATGAACTCACATACTTTGAAATAACATAACCCATTTGTTTGGCTTCATTTAAGAGAATTATGTCTATGAGCTATTCAAAATAGCAGATTTACATCCCTGACTTTAATTATTCAACCTCCTGATCTTTTTCTGCACCCATGAGCTCAACCCACAAATTCAAATCTTGTTGTATTCATGGTACCTCAAAACTAGAAAGTCAACGTGTTTTATCTAATATATCCTGCTAGGGATTATCATATTGCCAATAGTGGTTCCATCATTAAAAACAAATCACAGACATTTTGACTTCTATGAACAGCAGTTCTCCTTAACCCTTAAAATGTGTTTTGAAGAGGACAGAAAAGGAAAGCTGGAGTTTCTCCAGCTTATATGTAATGGGGTTATTATGAAGAGGTCAGCTGTCACACTACGTCAGCATTCAGTTGTGTGTTTGGTAGCGCTGTAACACAGCTCCAGCAACATGAATGAAAAGTGAGTGATTGCACCGTCTTCCACTTGTTCTTTGACCTAACCAAGTCACAGGTGGGTTTTTTGTTTTGTTTTGTTTTGTTTTTTGTTTTTTTGTTTTTTTTTGTAGATGTCAGAAATTTTGGTAAAATTGTGGAGAAAAAAGGGGTCATAGGTATGGAAATAAAAAGTAATAATAAAAATCAAGACCAGCTTTTTTTCTTTTTATCTTTTTCTGGAGACTCTGACATTGCTCTGAAAGTTCAAACCACCTCTTTAGTTCTAAGTCTGTGTTTTTATTCGCTTTTATGAACGTTACAGGAGTAAATTTTGGTAAAACAGTGTGGCTTAGCAAGAGCATAACCCATCCTGGTTCTGGTTCAGTGGTTGAAAGTACGCTTCCCCGTCCTTCTTGGGTATATATCAGCTTTGATTTACACTGATTTTGGGTTGACCGAAGAAGCTGGCCGCACTAGCAGTGAAAAACAATCAAATAGGAAGCAGAAAGGAGGAAATAGACGGCGGCAGGAAAGATGCTTGAGGTATGGAGGTTACCCGCCAGCTGAAGAAACAACGCCTGGCACGTCTTAACTTTCTGTGATGAAAATCACCTCTGCAGCCAATAAAAATGTTTGTGCAGAAAAGTCTGAAACATCCACTCAGGAAATAAGACAACTACTCTTAACTGGCAGGAAGCACATATCCTCTTACTCACACTGACACAGCAAAAAGACCGAGTCCTCCAAACACTACGGCAGGAGTAAACGCGCTGTCCTGGCACCAGCAAGATTAAATGTCACAGTGGCAGAGTTGGTGCTGAAAGTTTTACATAACGCGGTGAAACAGCAGAGACACTCATCATGCAAGTTAACAGTTTTTCATTAATATGGTTATTGTGATGTGATTTATGAGTCCTAAAATATCTCACTGCAGCTTTTGTGTTAAACACCAGAACTGATTAAAAAGATCATCTTAATAATTGATGTTACTTTGATTTGTGTTCCACTGAACTGCTCATTCAGAGAGATATTAATCTGTCATGACACATGAAATAAAATCTTTCACTGGGTCTGAGGGTTGTGGAAAAAGCACGTGTTCCCATGATCACTTATCCGTTCTTGGACTGCCTTACAAACGACTTTACTCTGCGAAGACAGCACAAGTCCCGCTGCTGAAGACGCTCTGTCCCCGCACCCGATGAATCACAATCCAGCCCTGGTTGTTCTTCTTCATTTTGTCTTATTTCAACACATCAGGTTTAAAGAAGTGACTGTTGACTAATACTTACTGAGTAACGTTGTTTTTCCAGGTGACAGGACCAACAGACGCAGAAGAAACATCTAGAAGCCACTGGATAGACGACCAACCATAGAAACAAAACCTGCAACCAACACAGAGTGACAGCCAGACTTGTGTGATCCAAAGACACACAGATAAGGCAAATGGACTATTATCATCTTGGCAGGTGGTTGTAAACCTAAAGATGTGGAGAAATCAAAGGTTTGACCCCTGCACCAACAAAAATGAATAGATGCACTAAAAGTGGACCAGAGTTGGGTTAAAAATGTTTTTTTGTCTCTGAGGTCAGTACTGTCAATACTTTTATTTACAGAACCCAACGCATGCTTCAAAAAAGAGAAATGCTGACTGCAGTGATTCTAACCTTGTTTTGTCACAAGTATCAAGTTTGACATCCCAAGAGTGTCACCGTGCTCAAGTAGCACATCATGACATTTCTTGGGTTTACTTTCTAACTATAGTGCAAACCTTTCATTGATATAAAAAAAGGAAACTAAAAGCCATAAAACTGTTTTCTAATTTAATTTCCAGGATGAATATTTTTACAAAGCAGTCAAACCTGTCATTGACTGCGACTGGTAAACTCTGTCCATGTTTTCATTAAATTGTCTGATCTGGGACCCTTTGATTACTTTAATTCTGAGGACGTGGTCCTATTTTGTTTTTTTGTTTTGTTTTTTTTTATATCAGCTCATCTGTTTTAAGAGCTTACTTCACTACACAGCTACGAGTCTCGTTGTTTTTGTTTCGTTTCGTTTCGTTTGACTACAGATGCTTGTGAGAGTGAAGTTATACAACTGTCTAACTAGAAGTGATGCCAAAGACCAGGGAAGTGATCCAGCACTGGACACACTGGACACACAGCGTGGATATGTGAAGGTAGCTCTGAAGGTGAGAGTGAGCAAACACTGACAAAACATCTCACTTTTGTGACTTTTGCTTTCCTCTTTATGGTTTGACATCACCAGCCCTCACCGGGTTGCCAACATTTATACAACCTGCATGAAACAATGATGTCACAACACGTGGGGTGAAGTAACTTCAAAGTCCTTCTCTGAGTTTCACCCACATCAAAGTCTAGCATAAGTGTGGTCCCATTGTCTTTGCACTGGGATTATTTTCCTTGCCCCTTGATGTTTTCTATCAAAGTCGAGAAAATGTGTTCAGGAAAAGACATGAGGTGATATTTTGCGCTAGTCACCCACGCCACATGTGCTCATGGGAACTTGGCAGGAGCTGCCATCTTTACCAGTGAAATAGAAGTCATTTATCTTTACTTGTTGGGCTAATATAATTCTACATTTCCTGGTTTGCGTGATGGCTAATAATATAACAGAAACACAGTACAGGTTGGTATGAAGTGTTTTTGTTTTATTTTTTTAATTTTAAGCAGTTTCAGCTTTGAACTGAAGCCCAAACCAGGACTTCCAGTTCGGTTCAGATATTCAGTTCTGCTGAAGACATAATGGAGGTGAAACAAATAGAAACTGTGGACCTGAAGGTGACGTCATCAGCTCAGGGTTTGTTGCCAGACTCTCATTGAAGGGAAGATCTTGGCAAGGGAGACATGTACACAGAAATCCTCTTTTATAGCTGTTTACCTCTTTGCCAGCCCTTGTTGAAAGCATGAAGTCTCGCAAGATAAATGTGAAAGTGAAAAAACAAAGTCACCCAGCGCTCCCTCAGGTTTCAGCGCTCCATTATTATGCGTGTTTCAAGAAGTCCTGACCCACACCTTTTAATGGTCATTTTTCCCACCCGTGTAGGATTTACATAGGGAGATATGTTACATTTTTAGCGCTGGTTATTTCATCAGGGAGCCACGGAGGTGCAGCAGCATCACAACAGAGCGCTCAAGCGGTCTGACCCACAACCTAGCAGCACTCGGCTCGCCCCACACTTTTTCTAAATATGTACACAAGTGCGCAAGAGAGAACCAGTGAGCCCAGAGGAGGCCGTGCTGGATCATAAATCCAGAGCTGGACAGGCAGCCTGAGCCAGAAGGTTTAAACACCATGGGCCAGGTGATTTATGGATGGATGTAACCTCTGGAGTTTAAAAATAACGAGAGCAAATCTTGTCTGGGATGGGATACCTCTGCACCGCACTGATACTGCTAAAACATCTTGAAGATATTTCATGCTCTCACCAGTGAAAGCGTGAGGAAGAATAATGGGATGAGTAATATTTGTCAAAGACCTCCAGTTCTTACATTTTAATAAGACGCCGAAGTGATGATTGTGTAACGCGGCGAGCTTCTGGCAGCTGAAAACAGGTGGACGTGAATGAGAAATCATTAAGAGAAACATGCTGTTAACAGCCTCTGTCACCCCTCGGGCCAAAACCATTTCCTCCTGACTTTTTTACATCCAGTTTAGTTAGAAAATTGCTCACCCCAGCGACTGGCACCAGGTCCCTTCAGCTTCCTGCTTCATAAACCAGCACCTGCAGGACGGAGGAGAAGGTGCCAGCACCTCCCACTGTGCTGCGGTCCCGGCTCAGGCCTCTCTGGCTGAAGGCCTTGCTGCACATAAAGACGTTCTCTCCGACGATAGGCCCACCGCTGCCTCACTGGGCCTCACGTTTAATGGAGTGCAAAGTTCCCTTTAATATTTCTCTAGGTGTCAGGAACAAGGAGACTGGATCACAGAGGTCCTCGTTTGGCGAAAAACCTTGTGAATTTTTCCATAAAAAGCCCTCAGAGGAAGGAAGATAGAAAATATTGAGCTTGACTTTTTGAAAATGCTGTAAATCAAGTCTGATCTTATTGGCGTTTTATTATTTCATTTAGAGTTTAATTTAGTGATTTATCTGTTTTCTTGGAACATGAAACTACCACATATACGGTGTTGAGGAAAAGATCTCCTTCTCCTCACTCCACAAGACAACATAATTTGTCCTCATTTGTCTCCCATCATCATGTGCCCTCCGATACCAAAGACCACAAAGTCAACTTTATGATGAAGGGATGCGGACAGATCAGCGTTCCCGTTAATGCTCGTTTCTGCAGCTCTCACAAGAAGCTTTCATTGTGGTAGGTGCTGTTATGTTTAAAAGCACTGAGGAACAATCCAGCGCCATTTCCCCGACCACAGCTGTCATCATCCTCATTCGCGGGGCCAAGATGAGCAGGAAAACACTAATCATGTCATCACCGCTGTGGAGCAGAGCAAAAGTCCTCTTTAGTGAGATAGCACGTTATAATTATTCTGTTCTCCGGAGCTGTGGCCCTGCGGTGGGCTCAGCCGTCGCCAAGAAAAGCGGTGCAGGAACCTGGAGCTGCAACTTGCTTTCTTTTGCAATGTTGCAAAGAGCAAACAATACTCAAGTCTGTCAATGATAAGTTTATATTACCACTGAAAGACCTCTTCACCCGCAGACTGGGAAACGCTGTGCCGCGCATGAATTTTGTGTGTGCAGTTTGTGAGTAACGTGAAGTCTGTAAACATTCACATGCACTGCAGCACTTTAGCAGGTCCTAAAATATTTTTTTATTTTTCTGAGCCTGTCCTTGATTCTGACTCAGCCTTTTCTTACAAACTTATCACAAATCAAGCAAAAATATTCAAAATAAGAAGGCTGAAATGATGACACAAGGAGGGAAATATGTTTCTTATGATCATTATTAAGATTTAGCATTAAAGGATGCTAACTGTTGCTAAGTAGCGCTAAATATCTCATCACAAAGTAGAGGGGAGGCTGATGACTACAGATTATCTCCTGATTATTATCAGAACGCCCCATGGTGTGATAGTGCGTTAAACGTGAAGAATCTGTTCAGAAGATCATCTGAGCTGTTCCCAGTTTTAAATCGTAAACGTTGGATATTTCTGATTATGTGTGATGAGAACGGCAACAAAGAAAAAGTTCAAGTGCTCTGCAGATTTCAAAATGAAAGAGATCAAGCACAATAATAAAAATATACCAGTCTTGAACATGAATTCGGCTTTATTTTTATAGCATTAAATAATGACAGGTGTCACCTCGAGGCACTTCAAGAATAAAGTTTAACTCACCCCAAACTAGTCAAAGTGAAGGCGGGAAATTATACAAAATCTCTGGTACAAACAACTCGGGCAGAAGCAAATGTGCAGAGGACAAGTAAGAAAAGTAGCACAAAAAGTGCTTGTACTATTTTATCTGAAAATTCCCCCCCAAAAAATCAAAAGAATAGATTTTGGATGGCGTGTGGAACTGGATGTTTTAGTCTGCGGTGAACATGATTAAAACTCATCCACAGCATCACATCCACTCTGCAAATGTTGCTATGTCTCAGATGTCTTTTGATGAAGTATTTATGATTTGGTAACATTTTACTTGACCATTTGTTCTCAACAAGAAATGCAAACCAGGTATTTTTAAGCATTCCAGCAAAACTGTGGGCTATCTTCACGCCTGACCATAAATCTCTACTATGAAAGGGCAACCATCCACTTTTAACGGCTGACCCTAAACAAGCACACCCGACAGGGATGCAAAAGGGAAAAAATGTCTGGATGCTGCTGCGTCAGGTGGAGCTTGAACTCATCATGCCATCTTCACTCCTTAACAATGCTGGTAAACAGAGGTTTACTAAATCTTTGTTTGTTTTTACATTTCTTGTAACAGAAAATGTGAGCAATGTGTTTCAAATGTGTTTGAAAGGAAAATGTGAGCAAGTTAAAGTTCTGACAGCTTTTCATACAACTATTTTACTTTTTTTTTCAAGCATGGGTGAAGGTTTTACTGTAAGATGTAGGTATCGTATGATTTTGAAAAGCAAATGTAAGCATATAATGAGTTTGGTGTCCAGAAATAGTATTAAATTTTCCATTTTTGAGCCTTGGATTTAAACCTTTACAGCAGTTCATCTAACTGTGATAAGTCAGTTCAAAAAAAAAAAATAAGATGTTAATTTCATGGTCCAGTAGAACCAGATCAGAGTATCACAAAAAAAGTCCCTTGAACTGTCAATCATTAAATTCTGTCTTAAATTTTCAATCAATCCATTAGATGATTGATGAAACATTTCTGTCTGAAATAAGGTGTTTGACGGAGCAGCATACATAACACAAAGATTTTTCTACACTTGCTTTATCTTTGCTTTTTTATTTTATTAATTTATTTGTTTATTTATTTAGTCTTTTAACAAAGACGACACACAACATTTTAGACTTTTTTTTATTATTTTTATGCAGTTTACTAGGCCTCTCCAGAGTGAGCTCAAACAGAGCGGAAAGTAACTGCAGAATGAGAAAATACTATTTACATAGACTCAATAAAAAGAAATAAGCGTAAGAATGAGCAAAGCATCAGCACTTTTAAAGTTTACATCTGCAGAAAGCACCCAAACTAAGTCCACTGTTCGAAAATCTAGTTCTAAAGAGACTGATTTGTTGCAGGGTCAGCGGTATAACCCAGAGCTGATGAAGACAGATTTTTATTTCAGGCTCTTCAGAAGATGATGATGTTTAAATTATTTCCAGTGGAAATTTTGCAAGTATACATAGCAGCAACAGGCCACCCAGTCTTAACGTCTGTGGAGTAACAGCCACCAGTTTACAGCTGTGGGAACACTGACACACGAGGACGCATCCAGGGCACGGGTGGAGTCACCGCCCTTCAGCGTCGGGAATGCATCCCAATTATATCTTGGTGCAAACTGTACGACATTCTTGATCAGCATTCAAACTACATAAAGGACTAAACTGTTGTTTTGTTTCGTTTTCAGATATGCCACATTTCTGAATCCCATTCACTAAGGAATGACTTAGCTAATGTGCATAACAGAAAAGCAACACACATGCATCTGTGGCTTGAAGAAATATTTTGAGCCGGCATACAAGCAGGTTAAGAAAGCAAAGATATGCCGTAGACTCGATCACAGATATGGATCACAACGGTCAACATGGATGGATTTTATTGCATAAACATCAACGTGTTTTGACAGTAACAGATGGTAAACGTTCATTACAGAGTAAAGCTAAGCCAAGAAAGATCATTTATGATCGGCTTATTTTTGTGGTTCTGCAAACACATTGCTATGCGCTGCCATTCACTCATTTAAAAGTGTTTGTAAAAAAAAAAATGTAAAAAGTACATACATAACTTTTCAGTACATAAAACAGCTCCTTTTTTCCTGCCATGGCAACATCAAAGATCTTAATCCTTAGGGGTCACAAAATGGAAATAAATGAATAAATAAAACCTAATACTGTCTGGAGAAAAAAAAAAAAGACGTTTGTGCTTCATCATTTTTTACGTATTTAAAAAAAAAAAACATGAATACCTGCCAGCCAAAAGTGCATCCAAAAAAAAAAAAATTGTAGCTAAAGATATTTTCCCATCTTTGATGGAAGTCAGATTCAACAAATTATTGCACCTCCAGAGATCATCCAGGATGCATCGCTGCAGCGGCGGTATGAAGAGCAGCAGCTTATCCAATTTACTTTGTGCCAGTACCAGCTAACCCAATCAGACACATATATGGGCCCCATTGAGGTGTAGCCAGGTAGCCACAATTCCGCAGATACGCACAGAAAAATGTTATAATCATCAACACAGGTCCAAGAATCCTTTCCCCAAAAATATTTAGTAAAACACTGACCTCTACCAGTTCTGATCACCTGCACTACACTTACGGAGGGAACCAGATCATTTAACCATCACCAATACTGCAAAGACCACTCACATCTAAGTCTTGTTATCAAGTCTTAATTTAAATGAATAATTGTTTGACAAGTAAACTATTTAGCTGCTTAGATTAAACTATTCTACTTTCAACAGGAATCAGCAAGGAGCTGGAATGGAAGACAAACTGTGCTGGAATGGCTGTGATGACACACATGAATCCTTTAAATCAGTCCTATTTAAAGTGTGACATCTACCAGAGTTAATCGGTAATATAACGACTCCGAGCCGCTTCTAATGTTTGTCTTTATGATTTCTACCAGCTGACGGACGTTTCCGAGACGCAAAATGATCCGCTAAACACTGCCCTCTTCAGGACAAAAACGGTACATGCCCGTGAGCGCAAACAAATATACTTTTGAACTGATGTGCATAAAGGAAGACAGTGTGTTTTTTTGGTCATGCAAACCCCCCCGGATCAGTGACACATACACAGGAGCTCTTCTCTGAATCAGTTTTCCGCCTTTCATGTTTGGTATAATTCGCCCTGCAAAGATGCCACCCTGAAGGTCAGCTGCAGAGTGTGACTGAAGACGCTTTGATATAAGATGTCACAGGTCATTTATGTCTAAGAGAGAATTATGACTATTTTTTCGTCATTTGTCTTGCATGGTACATAGCGGTGAATGTGTCTCCACCCCCACAGCTGGGTGGTCTGCGGAGCCGAACGTGACCCCGATAAAGACCTTTTGTTCTGAGCAACGCCCGCTCTGCCATGAACCTCACTTTTGTTGAAGTGTCGAGGGGTAATGATTCACGGCACATGACGCAAAACAAAGGAACAAATAAAGGCTATGTTTGCTGCTGAAAGGAAATATGATATTAGCTGACATTTATAATAGAAGATGATGTAAAAGCGCATGTATTTTTCCTGAGATGAATATTTTTCCTTTGTGTGTTTCTTTTAGAGAAATGTATCCCACATGCACTCATGCCTAAATGATCTCGATGTTGGGAAGCCTTTTCTTTTCACATGTGACTCTTTCAATCTAAAAAAAACGACACAAGTTCATAATTTATTTATTTTAATAAAGGTCACCTGCAAGTCTACATAAAAGGGACATTGTAAGTTTTTTTTCACAAGCACAAACATTAATGTTAAATTGCTGCACATGTTGAG
Source organism: Zenarchopterus dispar (assembly GCA_028564865.1). Classification (NCBI taxonomy): domain Eukaryota; kingdom Metazoa; phylum Chordata; class Actinopteri; order Beloniformes; family Zenarchopteridae; genus Zenarchopterus; species Zenarchopterus dispar. Next base: position 956 of record JAOWBL010002901.1, on the reverse strand, counting down.
TGAATTAAAATTAAAGGACATATTCACACATTTTTCAGTGATAAACGTCTGACTTTATGAGGTAAGTGGTTAGCTGTTCAGCCACAAACAGCCTTAGATTCCCTCCACCTGGATGAGGCTTACTTTATTTATGTTTGAAAAATGAAGAAAGCAAAAACCAAGAAAAATGACAGAGCGTCATTGAAGGGTAACAAGAAGAAGACATGTTGATATAATAAAGAAAATAGTCACTAATAGAGGTTAGGTTCATGCAGAATTTCAGTCTTGCAGAAAAGTTTATCTGATAATTAAAACTGAGCTCCATTTTTTTGGTCAAAATATTAAAGTATAAACTTAATAAAACAGCGAGTCATGTTTTGTTTGCTTGCCTGTCTCCAATGCTCATCTGACATTTTAACTGATTATAAAATGAGCATTCATAAACAGAAAATGAGTCATTTAAAAGTAGAACTTTTTCACAGATATTTTGACTTCTTACCTTGTGAAAATCACCGGTCTTTTGAATGTTCTTTATTAAAAAAAAAAACCCTGGTGTTTGTTTTATTTGCCCTTGAAACCTTAGGAATGGAAGAAAAATATATATAATTTGTATTTATATATTAACTTCCTTGCTTTTATTTCAGGACCACTCATTTATTTTAGATATTTTGTTTAAGTTGCTTAATCAGTTTATGCCACAAGAGGGTGAGTTTTATTTATTTTGACCAGGATGACGGTGCTGCCAAATAAGAACATTTTGATTTTAAATAGGTTTTTCTTCTTAATTCTTAATGGTTTTATATACTTTGACACCAGGCTCTGTTTTCATTTGTCAGTGACTCTTTTTTATTGTGGTCTGGTTTTAGAAGAGGGAGCTTCAAACGTATGTTATGATAATGACCTTTCATCCATCCATCCATCCATCCATCCATCCATCCATCCATCCATCCATCCATCCATCCATCCATCCATCCATC
>JAOWBL010002900.1:0-12983 GCA_028564865.1 Zenarchopterus dispar | reverse complement strand
TATATATATATATATATATATATATATATATATATAAATATATATATATATATATATATATATATATATATATATATGACACACACATATACATAGTCTAGATTGTTTTAAATTGTTTTTGTATCTTTTAGTTTTTGAGTGGGTGGAGAGGAGTGCTCGAAGTCATCTGTGATAGAAGATAGAAGATGGTACTGAGACCAGCCCTGCTGTATTGTCCTGGAGACGGCAGTAGTGTTCAAGAAACAGGAAGAAGAGCTTGAGGTGGCAGTGATGAAGATATTAAGATTTTCTTTGGGACTGATGAGGATAGATAGGATAAGAACCAGCACATCACAGGAGACACCCAGAGGTAGATGTCTGGGAGATAAAGTAAGATAAACTAAGCCATCTCAGTGGGGGAAGGGATTCAAACCTCGCCGACAGAACAATGGTTTTAGAAATTACAATTCTTTCATCAAGACAACGGCGTTAGTTGCACTAAACGAGCTGATTGGCTGTTCGTTGGTCCTCACGCGGTGCTCATCAGACCAAGAAACTGCTGATTCATGTCAGGACACCAGATGGATCTGTCAGCCCAGTGGAGTGGAGGATATTCACAGGCCTGCACTCTGCAAGATGCTGTTGTTGATTTATGGAGTTTTCTTAAAAAATAAATGTCCAGTTAATCCCAATGAAAAATTCACACTTTATTGTTGAAATAAAACTGTTTGGATATGATTAACAAGATGTGCGAAATGGCAGTAATTGTAATAATAGTTTACTTTTTTTAAAACAATAAAATAGAAGTATTTATTTTATCTATAAATATTACAACTAATAAAAGTAAGGTTTTTCCTCCTCTTATTTCTCTTATATTACACTTTTCCTTTTTTTCCATTTAGCAGTCATCACCTTGTGTTCTGTTGCCAATGACAACATAAAAAACACTGGAAAGGAGAACAAGACAGTAAGACACAACTTAACAACAGTGATATAAATGTTTGTCAAAAAAAAAAGAGTTAATGGAAAACAGCAATGACAGGTTGATAAAATAATAAATAAAAAATGACAACATTAAGCAAATATTTTCCTGTGATAATTTGCCATTCAGTTGTCATACACTCTGGCCACCCCATGACCCTGAATGACATGAAGCAGGTATAGAAATGGATGGATGGATGGATGAAAATCCGCCACTCTCTCGGCTGTGTTCATGTTTACAGACAACATGAATGACTCAAACAGTGATCTACAAGAACAGACATTTATTCAGCCCTGTTCCACTCAGCCGCTGACCTTTCAAAAATGAGGCAGCCTCTGAAAAATGATCAGAAGTGTAGTCCTTTAAATGCCACGGCCCCATCCCCCACCCCCTCCTGACCTTAAATCTGTCTTAAATCCCTCCCCGCTACGGGTCACAGCAGACATTCCTACATTTCCCATTAAACCTCATAATCCTCAAAGGTGGAAGGCTCGACATCTCACTGTTAGCTTTATTCAAGCAATGACTGTTAAAAAAAAAAAACACAAAGATTTCAGCAACAAAGCTGCTTCTGTGGACATTTCTTATGTGTTTGACTGCTTTCTGCTCTTCATGTGACCTACTGGGAGTTACGATGAAAATCCTGGTCAAATTCAAGCTGTCCATAACCACTGGACGGACATAAGATATTTTCCTCTTTACACATCGTGGTCTCTCTTTCCCTTGGTGGAATATGTTTTCAAAGATCAGCTTCTGTGTTGAGACTCACTGTGGTGTATTTCCCCAGCTGGCAAAGGGACGGGAAGGTCTCCCTGTGAGCCCTGCAGATCTTCTCCACGATCAGCCCGAGCTCTGCCGTCAACTCGTACGTCTCCATGATGGTCATCTTCACCGCTTCCTTCTTCCCCTTCCTCTTGTTTCTGTCGTTTCTCACCGCTGGAGAAAAGGATGGTGCAGGTTGTGTTAAAGAAGGATCTTAGCTTCAGTGCATCTTTTAACCTTTTTTTTCCCCCTCAAATGAAACTTTACATAACAAAACCTCTTGTTGTTGCATGTTTCGTTTGTTTTTACACTAATTGGGCACAATTCATGACATGGTCACATCAAATTCCCTATATCTCATGTCAGCACAGATCTGTAAACCCTTTTTTGCAGCGTGCTCACATCTGGGTTTGACATCACATTATCCAAAGTTGCCACTTAATCATCAGTATTACTGTTTTTAGATTTATACATATTTGGATATCTGAAGTAACAGCTTTGCAACTCTAACATAACCCGGTCATCCAGCTCGGAAAATATGTCACTTGATGAAAAGTTCAAATATGCAGGCAGCTGGACAAAGTGTCACTCCTCATGTGATCAATCATCAGTCCTGAAGGATGTAAATGCTTAGTGGATATAGTTTATTTTTGAGGACAAAGGTTCACCAGCTGTGGGGAAAAATCCATTTGGGACTGTCAGCCACTTTTTTTTTTTTTTTTGTCTTTAACTCAACATTAATTGACATTTTGATAGACGTATTATGCACTTTTTTCACTGTCATTCACAGCAGGCAGTTCTAGGGGGTGGAGTCAGACACTTGACCCCGCCCCTTCTCTTTTTGAGTGACGTATCTATTTTGAAATTGGCTTTACAGCTCCGGACTACCAACTTCTGAGGTACACCAGATGGGAAGTTGGGTCTAGAGAAGCTGGGTATTTGTGACTCTGTGATGTCAGCAGGGATGGGAACTGAAAAGATTTTATCGATACTGATGCCATTATCGATTCCGATTATCAATCTAATTCTTCATCAGTTCTCCTATCAGTTCAAAAACAAGTTTAAATGAGGACACAAGTGCACCTACACAGGATTTAAGCTCTAACACAACTGATTTACTATCTCAAAATTCAAAAACGAATAACACCGTGATACAAAAAAATCAAGAAGCCCCAAGCAACAGAGGAGAAACCCTTAGACACAACAAAAAGCTCTGGTTACAGCTACCGCCTTGTTTCCTGTTACCATGGCAACTTAAGAACATTTTCAGGTTTGACGTTTTGTCACTGAAATCCAGCCGCCGAGTCGGTGATAATTTGCTTTAAATTAAACATTCAAAGTTCACGTTGATTGAATGGTAACTGTTTAACAAAATTATGAGGCCTCGATGACACTTCTGGTGATTAATAGCTGCAAAATACGGTGAAACCCAGACTTTACATATTTGCTTATAACCATGCCTTAAACACACACACATTGAATTACTGCAGGTCCTGAGGTGATACTAGTCCATTGCAAACAGACTCAAGAAAGTAATGATGGAGGTGAAAACAAGTGAGAGACTGAGCGAGGGACCAAACAAGAGTAAATCAAAGACAGCGTTGTAAAACTGATTTGACACAAAGAGATAAATACTGAGAGACAGACTGCAAAATTTCCCTGCTTTGAATTAGAAAAATAAAAATTGTGTTAATCTAAATATTGTGACTCTGAACACATAAAATAGAAGTTAACCTTAAAACTGATTAAACAGTCATTGATTTTTAACTCCTAAACTGTACAAATTCAATACATATATCACATATATCACAACTTTTCCCCAAGACTGACTGCTAACAAGTGAGATTTAACAGAAAAACAGTATCAACCAGCAACAGATTTGCTATTATATAGAGGGACAATTAGCTAGATAAAATAAAAGTATTTGCTTTTTGTCAGGACTGTCTGTGTCTCTGTGTTTGTGTTAAGTGGTTGCCTGGCAACCTTAAAGTAACGTCAACATTTCAACTGATGGGAACAACACTGTTCCCTTCAGAGTAGAAGTCCAGCAGATTATTAGATGATTTTCCTTTTATTAAGTTACTGTATTATGTAGAGAAAGAAGAGGCGGTAATTGTAGCTGTTAATCTTAAATCATGCCATTTTCCTTTTCTGTTGCAGGGAGTAAATTTACAAATTGCAACCACTCCCTTTCCTGGCAGGCATTTTTAGTTTCTTTTCCTTCAAGTAAAACAATCAGGAAGCCATTTCACTGTTTCCAAATTCCTTCTGCAGTAATCCAGCAAATCTAAATGTACAACCACAATCACACTACTTACAGCACATAAAAGAACTCGAAGTCCCGCAGCTTTTCAACAAAACAGAATAATTCCTTTAACTGGAGTTAAGGGTCACATGGCTCTAACGAGGGTTTTCACCTGTTTAACTACAACATAATACAATTAACCGGTTGGCCACTCGCTCTCACACACACACACACACACACATCCACCCTGATTCAGCAGAGATGGGGGATTTTTAGAGCATTTGAACGGTTTTCTGTTGGGACAGTTTGAATCGAAAAGACTTGGCATTGATCTGTATGGGTCATCTGTTAGTCCAGGGAGCACGTGAAGCAGCCTAACCAGGTTAGTCTTTCGTAATCACTTCGGTAACGGTGTCAACACGTTTCGGTGCGTCCCACTGACTTGGCTCAGGCAGCCAACGCACATGGCAGAGGGAGCTCTGGATTATGCAACACTTCAGCAACTCTCTCTCTCTCACTCTCTCCTCCTCCTCGTCCTTCTCCTCCGCCTCCTCCCGCTGCTGCTCCGTCTTCCTCTGGATGCCCTACATCCAGTCGTCATTGTGTAAACGCTCCAAGCGAGATCATATTACATGCTGACTGAAGCAGCTCGTTACATAGCACGCATCTGCCTGATACATGTGATTCTTTATGTAATGTGTTTGCGTCTGAGTGTGGACGAGCAACAATGAGAACATGTGGCTGGGTGGATCCTCCGCCGTTGAACCCCACATATCACATTCTCAGTTATCTAGGTCACCGCACTGACGGCTAACAAAGAGTTCAACTTTCCAAAGTCAAACCCCAGTGGGGTGCTAGGCCACTGGATTTCACTGACGACTCCTTGATGAGGGTTTAAGGCAACATTTTTTCCACTCAGACCACAAGAACAATGCCTACAACTTTCAACTAACCTGTGTGAGAGTTTAAGAGTTGAGCAGGAGTTTTCACTCCTAAATCTGCAGCTTTTTTGCCTCCGACTGCAAAGGAAGATAGGACAGACTGTGCTGTTTGAGAGACATGAGAGATGAGACCCTGGGCAAACGTAGCAGAGACGTTTTACTGCTCTGAATGCACCACAACAATTAGGCCACTCAAAAGAATGACCCAACATTTTTAGCGAGTCAGAGTGTCTCGCTCAGATCAGACAGTTCAGCTTTTAGTTCAGTGGACTATTCAGATTATATAACACTTCAGCTGAGAGCGGTGATGGAAAGAAGGACAGCTTTCTCTGGAAATGCTATCCTTAAGGCTGAAAAGGAGAAATCTTTACAGAGCTGAACGAGTGCAATGAAAAGATAACTTTGTCGTACTGTGGATGTTCATTAAACGTACCCAGAAACGCAGTGACCTTGATTCTATCAGTCTGGGTTCAGAATGATTTCTTTCTGAGCTCTCTTTGTCCAACTTGTGCAATTACTGTAGTTTATCAGTTCGACAATACGAGAAAATGTTTCAGATATTTTCAAACAAAAATCCTGCACAGACTTGCAGTCAGGAGACTGACAGGAATACCACAATGTCGTCAGGGGCAATGAAGCATCAGAAATGCAGATAAAACTCAAGAGTGCATATGAGGTGTATGTTAGCGGTAAGTCTGAGGTTGTTGGAAAAACTCTGGATGGGACTCTTTTTATGATCAAATTAATAGTTTTAATTTTACACATGGTGCCTGTCCTCCAATCTTTTTTTGGTCTTTAAATGTACTAAACATGTTTAAAACAGAGAAAATCGCCTACTGTTTTTCCTCATTCATCTATTATTAATACTAGTTTATTCTTGTTCATGGTCACGTGGGGGTGGGGAGGTTGGGGGCGCAGTCTGCTGTGGATTGATAAGAGTCTATCAGTTCTGATTATTGATTCCATTTTTTTAATAGATTTTTTTATCAATTCAATAAAAAGTATGCCTAGAGAAGTTTTTAGCCTTGATTCTTAACTGTCTTTAAACTCCAGAAAGGACACTTCTGTAGGTTACATTAGTATCTACATTTGATATAAATCTAAAATGCAGCAAAAATGAACTCTGAGTCTGACACTGCACCATTGCACGTCTAAATACATGTCTTATCTTGGGACTTTTGTTTCATTGTTGATTTGCTACGTGCATTTTTGGCATCCAGTAGGATCAGAAAATGAAACTAAGATTACTTGTGAAATTTGAAATCAGTTATGAGATGGCACCGGTATTCGATGCTCACCTCTAACATATAAACAGATTTTATTCTATTGTCTTAAATTCCCAGAAACAAAATGCAGCTCTGATAAAATAAGGCACCAAGCTATCAGCATCTACATAGTTCAGTCTACTGATGTCCAAGTACATCAGCAAAACCCAAGACTACAAAAACAACATGACTGTGGTTAGCAACTTATCGTGAAATGACCGACCTTGCAACGGACTACTGTATCCCATAATGCAATGCACCACTACATATCATAATCCCTTTTTACAGTGTACACAAACAGTGTACTAGTATTTCATACATACTGCATACTTCATTGTATGAGTGGTGTGCAATATGCAATTTCTGGTCCTGAACAGACTGGAATCCCATGTTTGTGGTCATGTTTTTGTTTCTTTTTCCACCTAAACTAAATGACATCACAATGAAACGGATCTGTGCTACCAGGAAGAACTTGCTTATTGGACTTACAAACAAACAAACAATCTAGTGATGCTAAGAGGAAGTGACCATAGTCATTCCAAATATGTTACGCTGTCAAAATAAAAGCTTGAATAAGTAAATAAGTTCCACAGGAACTCTAAAATGATTAGGGGGTTTCAAAATAAAAGCCAAACAATATGACCTTACAGTAGCAGCTACTTCTTTTTATTATGTATGTAATATATTTTTCCTTTATTTTTAAAATTATTTCAATTGCTGGATCATTTAATTAAGCTTTTGTCTTTGTTTTCTGTGTTTATTGGTCTTAAAAGAACAAATCAATTCCATTCTCCAGTTTTATCAGACATGTGTAAAGTATGAGACTTATTTTGTTTAGTGAGTGTGGTGTACGTAAAATTTGATTAAAAGATTTTAGAAAACAAATTATTTAAACCCTGTTGAGTGAACTGCCAAATAAAGTAAACTGACAAACTGCCCATTTAACCACTTTAAGGCCTGTAAGTGGTCTAGTAAAAGAACCACTGGATCAAACTCTTGAAATATCTAGTTTCACAAAGCATGTTTTCTTTTTAATTCTAATGTTTTGGACATCTTGGAGCATAACAACCCTTCTCAGGATATTAAAGCTTCTTTTGGTACTTGGCCTACTGCTTTTTCAAAATCATGTATTTACTTGTACAGAAACACAAAATATAATCTAGAGGTCACGATTCACCTTTACAGTTTATTACACTGAACAAAAATGTTTTTTATATTTTTGTCATTATTTTTGCATTTATGCACTTGATGGTGCCAGAATTTACTCTCAGTTTGTTCACAGTTTGTCACAGCAGATGAATTGTTTTTTTGACTCTGAATGGGAAATTTTGGCTGGGACAGATCAGAGTTTGTTCAGCCCACTGAGGCGCGCCGCCGAATCCGAGTGAACCCCACACTTACACTCTTTAGACATTCCCACGGCGAAGCACCTCTGCAGGCGGCAGTACTGACAGCGGTTCCTGGTGATCTTGTTGATGATGCAGTTTCTGTCCCGGTGGCAGGTGTACACCATGTTTTTCTGCACGCTGCGGCGAAAGAAGCCCTGCAGAGATACCAGCAAGAGAAAAAGAAGGCATCAATAATTTAGATTACAGGAATATGAAAATGATGATGTGTGAACAACACACCTAAATCGCAATGAATGAGTGGGTTATTAATAACAACAGAGGAGTAAATAAAGAAGAGGCTATAACCTTATTTAATCAATTAACTAAAATAACAAACCAGCATGTTCATTACATGTTGTTTTAATATCAAGAAGGTGTTTCTTAACTGCTCCAGTTAAGAAATTGTGTTCAGTGGAAAAGCAGGTTTTATTTATGTAAGATTTATTTTTTAATTTTTCCCAGGTGTGTCTTAGTGTCAAGGTGCAACGTATTTGAGGGTGTCTAATTGGTTTGATTTTTCTTTCCAGGGATTGGCTGAGGACAGGCACCACACAGGACAAAACCAGAGTGGGCAGTGCCACTCAAGGGGGACAGCTGATTACAGCTGACCGTTTCATGGCTTAACTCGGGAGTTCCCAGTCGTTATGTTTTTGATTTATGCAGGTAGTTATTTGGCTTTTAGGTCAGGTGAGTAGCCCAGGTCCGACGCCCAATTGCGTGGCTGGTTCGTGGTCTGTTCTTGTTTTGTCTATTTTGGCCGGGGCTCCCCCTTAGTTTCTTTGTTTCAGCTGCCCAACAATAAATACCTTTTGATCGAGTAGCGCCTGCTCCGGTCATATGACGTTGGTCCTTCTTGAGTCAAGCTTTATTTTTGGGATCATAACACCAGGTGTTAAATCTAAAGTAGCTAAAGGGACATTAAAATGTGGACACAGTTTACCAGATCAAAGAAATTCAGGAGTTACACTGATTCCCAAAATTTTGTGACAGAGCTTATTTAACTTCTGACTGAAAATGAAGCAGAAAAGACATTTACTGGGCTTTTTCTTTATTTCATATCAATATGATGAGACCAAAGTTACAATAACTAGAAGGCTTGGTCGAGAAAGAGTCTTGAAGTTCTGCTTTAAAGTTTTTGTCCCCCCCCCCCAGCGGTGTCTTTATCACAAATTCAAAGCTTCACTTTTGTTTTGCAAAAAAAAAAAAAAAAAAATTAACTGGAAAGGTGACTACAAATAAAATCTGGTTTTAATTCCAAGAGGAATTGATCGAGATGGTCCAGGTGTGATTTATGGTCAAAGGACTCGTGATTCACAGGTTTCTGGAAAAATACTACAAACCTGGATTCAGTGAGCAAACTTAGGACAGACTAGAAGATTTTAATCCTATTCAGAGTCTGCAGGGGAGATGGAGTCTATCCGAACTGTCACAAAAGCCACTTTCACACAGTAATCGTACAATAAACACGTACTAGAGATCTCTTCTTCAGTCCACATCCACTCCACAGCTGTGTATTCACAGTGATCCCAGGAAGGTGTAATATTCCCTCTCCAGTGTGTACTTCCACAAAGCATCATGGTATTCCTCAGTCTAAAGACAGACCATTTCCTCTGCTTTAGCGACTCACAATCAGCAACAAGTCACTAATTGTAGGTCAATGACTGCTTTATTCAGTCGGCGCTAAATAAAACAGCAATAAAACAATAAAGCGTCTGCCTTGTTGTTCCTGTGGGACGCATACAGCTGTGCTGGCTTAAGTGAAGTCTGCGTTGTTACCACACCTAGAGGAGGGAGCTCCGGTGGGAGGGAGACGCCGGCCTGGTGTCAGCAGGTGAAGGCAGCGGGGTTTGCACACTCGCTTGTGCAACAAAATCAAGGGATGAAGTTGAAATGCAGCACATCTGGCCAGGTTCTGCTTCTCCAACCACTGTGGTTGGAAGTCCTGTTTTCTTCTGCTCTGCCTTTATTTATTTATTTATTTATTTATTTATTTATTTATTATTCACCTGAATCCAGCTGTGGGACAACCTGGTGATTTTTATTGTTTTTGTTGCGTCTTTTCTACTAGTGTTCCTGTGCTCAATAAAGTTTTACATATTATTTATTTTATTATTTATTTTAACCTTTGGTTGTATTTTATCATTGATAGAGATCACGGTGGGTTTGGGGGCTACGGGGGGGTTGGGCGTGGGACTGCTTTTGCTTTTACTGTTAAAGCACTTTGTGCTACATTTTATTGTACGAAAATTGCTAAATAAACAAAGTTTGATTGATTGATTGACAGCACAACAGAATAAAGGAGTTACAGGGGTGGAACAAACTGGCTGTGTGAATGGGGCTAAAGGTACATTCACACTCACACCTGCAGTCAAGGTAAAGGTGCGTTTCCACTAGCGGGGGCTGTGGGTAGTATTTCAGGATATGGATGGTTGACGCATGTCTCCATCACCAGGGAAAGTCCTCCAAATGAGGCATTCAGGGAGAAAAAAACTCAAACTGGCTTAAAGGAACTACCTGGGATGAAGTTAAATTATATTAATTCCTTTTACGTAAACATAAATGACAAAAACACAATTCATTTGAATCATTTGGACCAGCAAAATTTTGCTCGAAGTTCATTTGGTGACTATGAAAATTACAAGAAAAAATGACAGAAGGAACTGGCAAGACCTTGAAGAGGTTTAGGGTTTTTCCTCAGCTTGAAAACTATGACATTCTTCTTTTTTTGTCTTGTTTTATGCTGTTGGATGTTTGGGAACAGGAAAAAAAGGTGCATTACAGCCATCACTTGGGAAGCAGCGTTGTTTTTTTTTAGTCAGTGGTTCTTGTGTGGCGCTACAATGGAGACACGCCGAAGGGGTGGAGGGGACGGTCTGAGGTTACCATCTGGGTTTACCCCAGAACCCGAACTGGGTGGGAACCCCAGCCAGTACACCGTTAAAATCACTAATCAATCTACGATTCATGATTAAGAACTGTGGGAGGAAGTCAATTATCCGTTTAAGAAAAAAAGACGAAAACATCCAGGAGAACATGCAAACGGCACACAGAAAGGACAGCAATCATAGGAGACAAACAACTTTAACAAAAATACAAATATGTGTGTACAAACACAGAAAAGTGATTGTTTACAACTAAATTCCAACGCTGTATTATTGACTAAGCTCAAAGTCAAACTCAAATACGTGGTTTATCAATTCATTATCAGACACATGAAACATCATCAACTAGATCACATGAGCATTTTTACTGAACTGGTCGACCTGCTTGTGAGCTTTGGAGCTGATTTTGCACTTTGAAACGCACTTTCATCACAGAGTGACTCTCACAAAGAGACGTCTGAGAGGCCACAGTCTCCACTCACCGCCACTTCGGAGCCCAACAGAGGCAACAGTGTGAGGACTGGACCGACATGTTACCTTGCAGCCCTCACAGGCGCTGACTCCGTAGTGGTAGCCCGAGGACTTGTCTTGACACACAAAACAGGGCTTGTACGTGCGCGGAGGCGGTGGCGGGGAGGGGGGGCTGGCGAACAGGTCGTCCGAGCTGGAGCTGGAGCTCTGGCTTTCCACGGCTGCAAACACACAGCATCACACAGCAAAACGCTGATAAACCAGCAGGATCATGCAGCATTAAGACGTATTTAAACGGATATTTGACTAAGAAGATTATCTGACTACTGCACTTATCAGACTGTGAATCCTAATATCATAGAAATGGGAAAAATCCATAAAATTGCCACAGGTCATGAGAACCGCTTTCATGTAAGTTACTAAAATGCAAATTCTTAAAAAAAAAAAAAAAAAAAGGAGCTCCCAAAGGAAAGATAAAATCTTTATTTTGTCAATTTTGATCTATCGGGTCAAGCATCTTTAATACATTTCTAGCTCTCTTTTTTTTGGTTCACTGGACATCACTGTTAACAAGAAAAACAGACTTTTTTCCTCCCATTTTGTGCATCAAACATGCACAGGCTGGACAGTGCACGCACCACGACACTTCCAGTAAAAAGGAAAAAAAATAATAGTACAGTCATTCAATATTTATTTATAGAAACTTGGAAAATGAAGCTTTACAGCAAGCCCACTGTGGAATTTCTGGGTTATCTGTCATAACTCCTTTAAGGTGAACTTTGAGTCCCCCCCTCCCTGTAGGTCTAATCTCTCTGTCATTTACCCTCAGTTTCCATGTCCCTGCTCTCATCCAGTCATACTTCTGCCTTACATCCCAGAGCCAATCAGCCCTCGTTCTTTAGGTGCTGTAATTTGGTCACTAAGGCTTTCAGACCATCGTTCATGCAAACCTTTTCCTCCCCATCTCCTCCTCTGGATTCAACCATCCCAGTCTAACAATCAATGATTTTTGTCATCTTCAGTAAAATAAGAGCAATAAACTGCCGGCCAGTGATGAGCTACATCATCCTTCTTTACTTAACTCCAACAATACAAAAACTAATCACTAATTGCTTTTGTTTTCACAGTCCTAAAACCTTTCAGAATGAAGCTGAATATCACACATCAAACATGAAAAAGTCTGTAATATCATTTATTTTTTTTGTTAAACTGATCGGATTAAGCTGAAGGGTGAACCTTGTTGGATGAACAAAAGATAATCTCATAATCTTACAGAAGAATTAGCAACAATTTACAAATGAACACTGAGTTATTGTCGCTGTATTATAAGCAAAAGTTCAAATATGGACAGTTCACTAATACGGTTATGGGATATCTTGGTGGCATGCATCTTTTCTGACACTTTCAACATAAAATTAACAAGAAGAATAAAACAAACCCCAGAAACAAGAACTAGTTTGGGGATTTTTCTTAACCTATGTAGTGGTTTTCTCCTATGTAAACGGGCTGGAAATGACTGCAAAATCGCTAACTGACTCAGTGTCTAATAATAATTACTTGTTTATTCTTTGAGATAAAGTTGAAGTTAAATATTAGTGTTCAAATAAAAGATTACTGGCGCACTTTTGCATGAATCAGCCTTGTTAAAAGTGAACAATTTTACCTAAAGCAATTTTTTAAACAAGGGAATCTCTATACCACATTTAAAAAAAAAAACAAAAAACAAAAAGCACCAGTATAAAAAACAGCAGGACTTTATGCATGTCGTAATCAATACCAAAAAAAACAAAGGGGATTTTTAAATGCCACAGATGTTGGCAGAAACTTCCCTCTACCGATTTTATCCACTTTATCCCTTTTACTGACAAAACACAGCAAGAAGAGGGCGGACCAGCAATCATGTGAGGTCAAGTTTAATCCACATAAGAGAAACCAAAGGAAAGCAAATCATATTTATATATAATCACAATTACATTAGATAAGCAGTCAATTTAAGAATAAATTAATGCGCTTAGTAGATTTTAACACATGATCAATGATCCCTGCTATAATTTTATATATATATATA
>JAOWBL010002895.1:26706-50145 GCA_028564865.1 Zenarchopterus dispar | reverse complement strand
GGAGATGTTCCTGCTGAGGAGCACCCATCCAGGGGCGTGACGGTTGCCTGGAGATGAGAAAGCCAGTTTTGGTTTCAAAGAGCCCACCCCGGCCAGAAACCTTACAGGAGAACACAGCAAACACCTGAAACGTGAACAAGTGGAGCAGCAGCACGTCTACCTGTAACAAGGTGGAGATCAGCGTCGTTTTCTGGCGCCAACGACCGTCTGGTTGTGAGTTTGGAGCCAAAAACGCTGACTAAGCACAAGCCAAACGCTTTCAGGAAGCTCTTTTGTCTTGTTGCGGGACCGCAGTAATTTGTTACCTGTTCAGGTGTGGAGCGATGTGATGGAGGGAGTGAGTGGTTTTTCGTGGCCTCGGGCATGCTGGCAGAACCGTGCACGTCTGAAACAGGCTGATGGAGGAAAACAAAGTTGGTGAGGGAGGGTGGAGACGTGACCACAGCAATTACAAGTCTTACATGAAGTGTGTTTGGATCAAGCAGATGGATGAAGGTTGTAAATGCTAAAACGGTTATCAGTTTTATTATTGTTGGCGTTGGCATTTTACAGAACTTTTTTTGATTAATTTAACTTTATACCGTATAAACTGATGTATCATCTAATTCTCTTGTCTTTGGTTGCTGATATAGGTATTCCCCCTCGTGCGTGGTTATGTCTCTTTAAAAGCCTGACCTCAGGTTGACCCCAGGTTTCTGTTGGCGCTGGGGCTGCTGGGAGACGGAGATGCCCCGCCGATCTTACCAGGTGACGGTTCCCATCCAGACTGTTTGAACTGGGAAAGTTCGACGTGTTTCATGGAAAACGTTCACCTCCATGTGTTCCACCACAGATCCAGACACTGGAGAACCTCGCTGCTGATGGCCTCGGTCACGTATCTGAAGTCCAGTTTATTTCACGCTTTCGTTGGGATTTCTGCTCCCGTATGGAGGGGTGGGGGGCTGTCTTTGAAGAGTGTCACGGGGTCATCTTCTCACCTGCCGGCTGATCATTACCACGCCGAGATCTTTTTCACACGATGGTGGGAAAAATCAAGAGTGGGAGAAAAAAATGCACTTCCTTTTCATCTGCTAGAATACAAACATTCATTTATTCAACTGAATGTGGTTTCTTCCGCTCTCTTATTCACTTCCTGGGTCTCGTTCGAGTTCAGTTAGTTTTTGACAGCTTTTATGCCTGTCAGCCGTCATTGTCGCCAGAAAAAGAGAGAAACAGGAGAGAATTGGGGAAAAATAAAAATAAAATGTGTACAGAAATATAAAAGAGAAATTAAAATCGAGACAGAAAATTTGGGGGAAAAAACAAAGCAAAAAAAAAAATACACAAATAAAAAAACAAGTCTTGGAATAAAACAACACAGGGGTTGGGTTGGGGATGCTGGAAGAACCTGTAGGCCTCCGAGGCCACGCCCCCAGACCACGCCCCAAAGCCACGCCTCTAAATACACACCCACAAAGCCACGCTTTCAAAGCACACAAAAGGATAATGCCTTTAAACCAAAGTTTGACAGACAAGAAAACGATCCAATGACTTTCCAAGATGCTTTAGGAACATTGTCCCTTCCATGGAGGATCAATAAATTTATATTTTGATATGAGACTTAATTTGTTTGTTTGCTATCAGTTAGTAAAGAGAATCTAAAGTAACAGAGTGACAAAATGTTTTAGACAAGATCTTCTAACCTCCAGCTGAATCTGCGTTGCATAATGACGAACAAAAATTAGTAAAAATATGGTTGGAAAAGACAAAATATTGGAGAAACAAAGATAAGAAATAAAAATAAATCTATAAATACATGTGAAAGAAATAAATCAGTACACCTAAAAAAAATCCAAGCAATGGGAAAATTAAAACTCTTGACTCTCTGAGAGAGTCAGCCTTCAAAGGGTTTGCTGCATTTCCAGTTCAATATTTCAGCTAAAACAGCCGTAAACGAAAACATTCAGCTCCTTTTATAGAAGACATTGTTGTTGCCTTAGTCATGCAGAAATGAATCCCAGCAGCCGCCGTGCACTCGGACTCCGCCGTGCACTCGGACTCCGACGCTCTGCTCTAAACTGTGTAACTATTCTTAGACTAAACGGCCACACTTCACATCGAAGATTGTGCCCCACTTCTTATCCAAAAAGCACATTTTTCCCAACAAAAAAGTCTAAAATAGGAGTCTCCAGGGATCAGGAGCTCGAACAAGAAACACATTTCCTCAGTTTCATGTAACACTGATGAATTTAATCATCCAGGTTCGACTAATCTGTCTTTGTGGAGGCAGAAACCTACCACTAACATTTTTAATAAGTTTAAGGCCTCCGATAGCAGCATTCTAAAGTGTTTTAAAATCTTCTTTTATTTTACATGTTTCATGATGAGTTTCAACTTTTCCTGAGAATCTCAACATCACAGTGTTGTGTGGCGAAGAGACTGTGGCGGGACCCAAACGCAGGAGACGAGAACGGCGGAAGTACAAAATCAAAAGTCCTTTAATAAAACAAAAAGCCAACATAAATGCAACAAAACTCAAAAATATCTTACAACCAAAACCAACATCAGGGAGACAGATAGTACAGGCCAGCAGGGAGGAAGGGAAAGACAAGGCAAGATATACAAACAGCACTAAGGAGACACAGGTGCAAACAATCAGGGCAGACAAGGGAAGTCTATAACTAAACACAGGGACACAGACCTTCAAAATAAAACAGGAACTAACCAAAAACTAAACCCACAACACAGAGCTTCTAAGCTCCGGTTTTCACCATCACTTATCTTCTTAATGCCTCTCAATAGAAAAATAAATTAAAACAATTTCAAAACTTGATGCCCTAATCAAAACTATTTGAGACTGATTTAAACAAAACTAACAAAACGACCCACTTATTTATTCCAGTTTCATATCTGCATAAGGACCAGGTTTGGATGTGAAGGTCAAGTCAAAGAGCAAACATTTGAACGCTGCATTAACCCACAAGCATTTATTTACCGATATTCTCTTAATTAAAACCTCACACAACCAGAAAAGCTGACTTTTTAGTTTTCTTGCTGAAAACAGTCTCAATGATCTTTTGTTTTTTGGATTTGGTCACCCATATCTTTCTATTTTCTATTATTTTTTCCTTTTATACATTCTTCCTGTAGGTCTGATAATTAGACAATCCCTTGATATTTTTTATCATTTCTACGCTGATGATACACAACTTTTCTGAACTTTTAGACCTTCAGAATGTGTTTGGCCAGCGTCAAACAGTGTTTGTGTGACAACTACTTGAAACTCAAATCATGATTAAACTTTATCTATTTATTTAATAAAGTAGCGCCTCGCTTTCATTATCAAACTTTATTTATTTATTTAATAAAGTAGCGCCTCGGTCTCTTTAGACTCGTCTTTCCAACCAAACCTCAGAAACTTGGGTGTTACTTTTGACTCTTTTACGTCTTTGGAACGACATTCAAGAGAAATAATTAGGAATTGATTCATTTGGCTTAGAATATCTCCAAACTGTGTAAATTACTTTCTAAATAAGATTTGAAGATGATTGTTTATGCTTTTATTTAATCTCATTTAGACTATTCTAATACCTTTTTTTTTAACTTAAAAAAGACCTTAATGGTCTCCACGTTGGGTATCGGGTCACCTGTTTCCCTACGTTGCCTCAATTCAACTGAATCTATTAAAAATCAGCTTAAGACCCATTTAAACAGGCATTTAATTAGACTCGGGCTGGTAGCCTCTCGTGTATGTTCTTTCCTGTGTTGTAATGTTTTAAATTTGTTTTATGCTTTTTCTGTTTTATGATTATTCTGTTCGTTTTATGTGTGGCTTGTGAAGCACTTTGTGGCTTTTAACCTTTGAAGAGTATTATTAAAATAAACTTTACTTACGTCTCTAAAGCCACAGCATGTCCTTCTCCTGTGAAGGTCCAGCTGCGATGCCTCCGAGCCCGGAGACGTCTACGTCGGCTCTGGGAAGAGTTAACGTCAGGCTCTTTGTTTGTTCAGCGCCGGTTTAAGTGACTTCTGTATAATATCGTAGCGCTGGACAACGTTTTGTGACAGTAATCTCTCGTCCAGGTGGTTAAATATGCACCGAAGACGGAGATGTATGTAAATCTTTTAGCTCAAACATTTGCAAAAAAAAAAAAAAAAAATCATAAATGTTTAATCGTAGAAGCTTTAATACCTTTTTGAAAAACAGACAATAATGAGATTAAACTTACATCATGTTTTTTGTTTAAATGCTCTAAAGACTTGCTTTAACACGAGAAATAAAGCTTTTGATAAAGTTTTGACGTGAATCTCTCAGGTGTAATCTTCACTGACACGAAGCCGATATCTGACTCCGACAAAACTTCACAAAGCCCGTTTTTTTTTTTTTAGCCTGGTGTTAAAATGTGGCCTCGCGTGAGCTCACAGCTCAGGAATCTCACGCCGTCTTTTGTGCGTCTCGAGCACAAACGCACGAACATGCCACGCCGTGCCAGGGACGTCGACAATGTGCCAAAGAGAGAGAAACAAGCCTTCCACAGCATTCCACAGAGGAAGTGGTGTCAGGCAGATAACCAGGGGACGGGAAGAGGGAGCAGCGTGCACTCGAGCGTGCACGTGTTTGTGCAAACTGGCCGTGAAATCTGGGATAAGAAACAGAAATGGTCGAGCTAATTAATAACAACCAGGAAGCCTCATATTGTTTTCTTTGCTCAGCTGAACATGAAATTAGAGGCGTTATCTCGGGCTCTCAGGCCCCCCGGCCGGCAACTCTGACAAAAGGGAAAAGCTTTTCAGCTCTTTTTTCTTTCTTTAAGTCGATCCCTGTGGGAAATTTCATGGCAGAGGTCAGGCTGTGGAAAAGCAGCTGTGGAGCTGATGAACAAGTGGACCCAACGGTTCAGGCAGGTCAAGGACAGCAGAGACCCAGAAGCTCTGATTGGAGCTTCAGGAAGTGTTACGATGCGTGTCTCAGATCTGTTCAGCAGGTCAAACAGGAAGAAGACGCGGCGCGTCCCTGCAGGAGTCGGTGAGGACCAAACCCAAGTTAAGACTCGGTCACAAAGGTTCCTACCAAGGACGGGTTCGTACAAATCTCCAGGTTCGTAAGAAATCTGGAGTTCGTAGTTTCCTGCAGCATTTGTAGGAACTCGGTACAGCTGTTGTTCAATTCACAAGAACAACTTAAGGCATTCTTGAGAAAATGGCTGTAGAGTTCTTATGGTCTCCATAAGGGTGCTCAGAACCTATCTATGGTAAATTTATGACCATCTCTCAAAAATTGTTGTCATGAGGTGGTCATTCGGGACCCCTATGTGCAACTCACGGCAACTTCAAGTCATTGGTAGGAAGATCCTACGGCTTTCCCCATATTTTATCGGAGAATATAAATACCACCTGTCCAACATCTCCAAACATCTGTCTCTTGATCGTTTCATATGCTGGAATATTTGTGGAAACGTTTGTAAATTTCTAGATGTCAATCATGGTGAGAAGACCGCAGCTGCACCTTCTGCAGCTGCAGGAAGAAGAAGAAGATCTGGCGGTTGTAGCTGCTGTTTTTGATCGGCTTTGGCTGAGTGGCGCACGTATGACATACTTCCAGAAATACTCACTGAGATGCATACTTCCACCTTACTCATTACCGTTTCAAAGGCATTCATGAGAACGCTGTAAGGGCCACCCCAAGAACAACTTAATGTGTTCTTGTGCCATACTTAAACGAACGTAGTGTGTTGTTTTCTTAGGTTGTTCCTGTCTGTTGGCTAAATCAAAATGTGAGTTTTTCCATCAAAATTCATGTATCATATATAAGCCCAGTTCCTAAAAAGTTTGGACACAGATCTCACAAACCTGTATTTTATTCCCGATAGAACATAAACAACATGTTAATGCTGAAACAGGCATTTTGCCATTTCATAAAAGATATGAGCTCATTTTAAATTCAGTGGCAGGAATGCATCTCTAAAAAGATGTTTGTGTTGTGTAGCATCTCTAGCTTTACGTCAACATCAGGGAAATGAGGAGAGCAGATGTTGGAGTTTTAGGAAGGAATGTGGTCCCATTCTTCTCTGATGCAGGATTCTAGCTGCCTTTGTTCCTGGCTTGTTTGTTTCATAATGAGTTAAATGTTTCTGTTGGTGAAAGGTCTGAGCTGCCAGTGGGTCAGTTCAACACCTGGACTCTTCTCCAGTGAAGTCATGCTGGTGTGTGATGGATGCAACATGTGGTTTGGTGTTGTCTTGCTGAAATATGCAAAGCCTTCCCTGAAAGAGACGTTGTCTGGATAGAAGCAAGTGTGGCTCAAAAACCTTGGTGTACTTTTCAGCATCAATGGTGCCACCATGGTACCTCCATAGTACCTCCATGATACATCAATGGTACCTCCATGGTGCCTCAGTGGTCCTTCCATGGTGTCTCCATGATACATCAGTGGTACCTCCATAGTACCTTGATGGTACCTCCATGGTGCCTTTATGGGGCCTCCATGTTACCTTCATGGTGCCTTTATGGGGCCTCCATGGTGCCTTTATGGTGCTGCCATGGTACCTCCATAGTGCCTCCATGGTACCTCCATGGGGCCTCCATGGGGTCTCCATGGTGCCTCAATGGTGCTTCCATGGTACCTCCATGGTGCCTTTATGGTACCTCCATGGTGCCTCCATGGTACCTTGATGGTGCCTCCACGGGGCCTCCATGGTACCTCCATGGTACCTTGATGGTGCCTCCACGGGGCCTCCATGGTACCTCCATGGTGCCTTCATGGTACCTCCATGGTGCATGTGGCTGATTTACCCACATGCTGACGTGATGATACCAAGACTAAACCATTCTGAGTCTGAACTGAAGCGGTGCTTGAGGTTGAACATGACTTCGGTGTCACAATGATCCACAGTTAAACTCCCTGAAATGATTCACAAAACTAAAGTTAGTTCCTGGTTTACATCATCAGCTGTTATCAGACGCCACCACTCAAAAGATAAGAAATTCAGTCACTATGAAATCATTGTTTTGTTTTTATGTCCATTTTACAGATTTTCTGACTTGACCAGGATAAAAGTAAATATTACAAATTTAGCATGTAAGATGATCCAAATGTCTCTATGGGATGTTTTTTTTAACTGTTCCATAAATTCTTATATTTTACAGTCTTTTTTGTGCATGAAACCATAATATTAAAGTTATTGTAAACAGGATAGTGGCTAGTAGCCCACCGATGGAGAAACACCTTCTATTCTGTTCTGCATCCTGCTTGTGCTGAGGTGGCGGGTGGGACGTGGTCTTACCCACCCATGAGTGACACTAATGGTCCTTTTTCTTTGAGTCGCTTTATTCAGTGTTTCTGCTGTTGTTTTGGTGTTCTGGTGTGATTTCATCGGTTTGCTGGTCCTCTCGGTTGTAACTCTCCATCTCAGTGTCCTTCTGGATCTCACTTTTCTGTGACACATCCCCTTTACCTTCCCTTCCCCTTTTCCCACTATCATCAGCAAACCGAGGCGCAGCTTCACACAAGTGTCCATATAAAGCCTCCCACACCCCACAGCCATCCCCTCATCCACCCACCCCACCTTCTCACAGTCCTCTCCACTTCTCGGCCCAACAGACCGACACAGAGTTTCCTGGCCTCAGTTCAGGAAATTGCCGCTCCAAAGAAGGAAGGGGAGGAGGAGGAGGTGGAGGAAGAGGGGGAGGGATGGAAACTTAGAGACGACTGCTTTGCCTTGGATACGGTCATAAAACACACTCAAACACACAAATGAACACATTCAGAAAGAGACAGAGGGGATGTACAAACCGGCCTGGTCTTCAGTTGGGCATGCCGGGTGTCATTGTTACCGGCATGAAGTTTAGTCAAGCGATTGTGCCGATGAGGGCGAGTAAAGACAAAATCAAGGTTTTATATGCTGCAGTTTTTCCACCATTTCTTATCCCATTTTTCTTCAGTTATCTGCTTTTTTTTGGTATTTTATCACAGGCGTTAACCATGAATTTGGTGAAAATGCACTATGTACTTTGTAGGTTTACTGAAAAGATTAGTTTACTTTTCATCTGACCTCATTGCTCACCTGCCTGTTATATCACGATTTTCTGTTTCATCCACATTTTCCTCCCCCCCCGCCATCCTCTGAAACGCTCTTTCTCCTGGTCTTCTAGTTCTCAGCAGTCAAAGAAGAATTGTCTTTCCTCTCCGGTGCTTCTCAGGACCGGTGACTCACTCTTGCCTCTGAATAACAAAGTTTCCTTCTTCCTCTCCCTCTGCAGCCACTATGGTGTGTATTTTTTCAGCCTCTGTGGGCATTTGCTAACGCCATCCTCATAAACAAAAGGGTAATAGTCTTTCTAGTGGAAATACTCTTGTACTAACACCACAGACAAAGAGCTGCAGTCAGTTGAAAAGTAGAAATATTTTGTAAGCAGTTTAAAGCTTCTCAAGGAAGGTATTTAATGAATTTTCCTCATTTCATTTGTGCATATATGTATATATATATATTATACATAATATATATGTCGAAAAGTAGATGACAAATAGGGAATTTAGGAATAAAGAGGCGAAATAGAAGGGTAAGTATGTTATTTTTTTAAAACAGATGATGTCAATAGGTACTTGACAAAATCAGGATCCACAAACTGCTGAGTCTTCAAGAAGCAAAGATGAGTAGGAATGTCTCTGTTTTGTCAACAAATGTGTTCAATGAAATATTCCTCAGAAGAGATGTGCAGGGAATTGCATATTTCTCCATTTGCAGTGAATAATATCGTCAAGTGACTCTGGAGCCACTTCAGTACATGAAGGACAAGAATGACCTTTGACCCCTTATATGGGACTGGACAACAACTGTCAATCATCGGCTGATGTAACCATACGGGAGAGGGATTACCATAGGAAACCTTTAAACTACATGTAACATGGAGCTCCATTCACAGGAAACTTTACTGTGGAGGTGTCAACATCTCTGGGCTCAAAGGCATGTGGGTTAGACGACCCCACAGTGGAAACGTACGCTGTGGTTGGATAAATTAGTATTTAAGATCTTTTTTGGAGTAGACGAGAAGATGAGAAGACCTACCCAGACTGCTGTTTCCAACAAGTCCAGAATCCAGACTCTGGTATGGTACGGGGTGGGATCAGTGCCCCTGGTTAAGGTGGTGGGGGTGCAGCTGATCCCAGCATCAGTGGATGAGAGGTAGAGTACACTCTGGATGGGTCACCAGTTCATAGAAGAGACAAGCGAAAAACCATCCATGTTCAGTTTTGATCCTCCAATCCAACATGCATGTTTCTGGACTGTGGGAGGCCGGATCCCTCAGAGAAGATCCACTCAGCCACTGGGACAACATGCAAATGCCACATAGAATTGCCCCAGCTGAGGTTCGAATTGTGAGCCAATGCAGCTAACCTCTGGGCCTCCCCAGGCAACATTTGTATGTGAGGCCCATCTAGAGATAAACGGGTCTGAATCAGCACTGTTTCAGCCCCAGCCCAAAGGTTGTGAGATCAGTTAACAAATGGGGAGGGTTGTGTCATGATGGACATCTGGCATAAAAGTTACACCAGATCAATATGAGGAACGTCTGCTGTGGCAGCCCTGCCAGGAAAAACCAGAAGAAGCTCAAGAAACTCAGGCACCTGGGTCAGGAATTGGGGTCGGACCTTTCCTGGGTGCCACCCGGGAAAATCGCTTCACGTGAACCCAGCTGGGCGCTAGAGGTGGGGACAACACAGAACCATCTGACAATCTTATGTCATTATTTTAACCCTTTTATATCTCTAAACATTCCCTCATACAAATGTTGCTATCAGC
The DNA here is from genome assembly GCA_028564865.1 of Zenarchopterus dispar. Lineage (NCBI taxonomy): Eukaryota > Metazoa > Chordata > Actinopteri > Beloniformes > Zenarchopteridae > Zenarchopterus > Zenarchopterus dispar. Next base: position 40,366 of record JAOWBL010002895.1, on the reverse strand, counting down.
AACGTTACTGCGAATAAAACAAGTTTATCAGCATGACGGAAAAAAAGAGGTCTTAAGACACGTGCTTGTGGAACACCAGATTCTTCAAATATGCTTTTCTTGTACTAATGTTAAAGGTATGAAAAGGTTTATGTCCATACGATTTTGTTGTTGTTGTTGTTCTATTTGCACTACTACTGCTGGCACGTGAAATTAGAAACAAAATAAATTTGATCCAGGCATCCAGCAGCCCAGCAGCAGCCATGTTTGGGTCCTGCTTTCCATAACTTGTGTTTTTAATGCCAACTGGGATTCCTCGTCCCATAAAAAGCAGTCCCGAGTAACAAATCTACATTAGTGGGTTTATACACACACACACACACACACACACACACACACACACACACACACACACACACACACACACACACATTCCCTCTGATGAAAACACAAAACTGTAGCCAAGAAAACACACAAAAATGTACACTCGCACACAAATCAGCACGTTGCCAATCTCCTCAGAGGTAAACAGAATTATTCAATGAGCAAAACGAGGGCTGACACATGCACACACATGCATGCCAGCTCACACACACACACGCACACACACACACACACGCAAAGACAATCAGTGTAAAACCACAATCCAGAGAGCCAGGATGCTCTGCACATGACGTAAGTCCTGCCCTGCCAAAAAACACCTCCTCCAGGCTTTTTTTTGTTTCCGTCAGCACCAGTGACTCCTCTTTTACCTTCCAGTTGTAACGTGTTAGCAGCAGGTTGCCATGACAACGCTAGGTTTCCACAGGACCATGGGAGGTTTCATAACGGGCTCCAAACATGTTTTCGTGGGTTTGGAAGAGGAGGGCATGGGTTTGGGTTTGGGTTTGGATACGGCACCGTGCTTGGGGCAACGAGGCCAACGAAGGAGAAATCACAAGGGAAGAAAAAAAACAACAGCGTAAATGACAAGCTTGCCGCAGTTTAATGACTTACAGTCCTCCAGTGGTATTTTTAACAGCACTACTCCAGAGTGAAAATTATCTTTATAGGCAAAAGGTTGTGACAGTTTTAAGCCAAAGAAAAAAAAAAGCTACAGCTCACTAATCTGAAGCTGTAGACTTTAAAAGTTTTCCGCAAGCTAAACGTATACTGACTCACACATCTGTGTGTAAGACACACACATATGTGTGTGTGTGTATATATATATATATATATATGTATACATATACATATATATGTATATATGTATATATATATATATATATACACATACATATATATATATACATACATACATACATACATACATATATGTATATATAAATATATATATACATATATATATATATATATGTATATATATATGTATATATATATATATATACATATATATATATGAACCAAGTGCATCTTGTTAATGATCATCAAGGTCGAACACTTCTATAAAAGCACATCTTAGACAAGCCCCGTGTTAAAGTTTCAAAAAGTGTAATTAGAAATAAACTGAACAAATCTGGATTGTTTGGAGGACCTGCCAAAAAACAAACAAACAAACAAACAAAAACCCACTTCTTTCTTAAAATGCCATGGCAACGTGACTTAAGGGTATTCAGTTGCATCTGAACAAGCTACCTATGATCCATAAACACTCTTCAGACCAGGCGTCAGGCATGGTGGTGGCCGTGTGATGATTAGGGCTTGTTCTGCAGCTAAACATGCTGTAGTCACTGAGAAAACCATAAAACAACCGGGGTTAGCTGAACCATGGTACAAAAAAAAGGACAACTGTCACAGAGAAAAAACTTTTGATTTCCTGAAAACAAAAAACAAGATAACTTGAAGGAATCAGAGGATGGTCTACAGGCTGGAGTTTCAGCAGCTCGAGGTCACCTACCAGACTTCCATTTGAAACGTGCTCAAACGTTCCTTCACAGAGGACTTGTTTCATGAGTAATCGGTGGAGGACTCTCATGGAAGGAATTCAGGATGATTGTATGTCAGGGACTCGGTGGGAGGACGGGACTCGGCTGGAAAGACCAGCAGCGCCACATCTGAGGGAATTCCTCGGGATGTGGGGGGAGTTGGTGGAGATCCTGACAGGGAAACCCCATCATCCCAGAAATTCCTTCCACAGCCTCTCCCCACTCGCACTCAGGCACACCCACTCGTGCACGGCCACATGTGCGCAGACATACCCACACTCACACTCACACCAGGATCCAACTGAAGCTCGATGATGCGGAGAAAGTGAGGAAAGCCCTCGTAAAAAAACAAATTAAAAGAATAAAACGTCACCGTCTCTGAGTGTGCGAGGACCCCACGGCTACGTGGTGGACCGTAGTGTGTATATGTGTGTGTGTGAGAGGGATTTCCTCACACCGCTAGCGGGGCTTTAATTGTGTAACTCCGTGAGCTCGGCCGTGTGGACACGCCCTCGTCCTGTTACCTGGCAGCAGGGAGGATGTGACGCCATGTTTTCGGAGTTTTGGACCTCAAAACGACACCCAGGAGAGCGTTCCCTCCTTACCCAAACAGGCCCCAGCTGGCAGCTTCCGAGTATTGTGACCACACGGGTGGGGGTCGGGGGGGGCAGTGTGGGGGTCCGACAAGGACTCCCCCAACAGACAATGGCACAATCAGGAGGGAAAATATGAAAACATGGAGGGGGAAATGATCCTGGAGGGTGTGAACTGCGCTATGTTCCTTTTCCTCTGAGTTGACGGGGAAGCCGTGCCGCCGACTGGCAAGAGAAGCCTTGATTTACCTGGACAGGTTTCCCTTTTTCCTGAAAACAGTCACCACAGAACAATCTGTGGCCCAGTGGGAAAACTGGAGGCCTGCAGGGGTTCGATGACGCACCGCTCGGGACGGACGCTTTGGTTTGGGCTCCATGTGCAGCGATGTACAGTAAAAGGCTTCTGAAAGCTTAACAGATTTTCAAAATAAAATAAAACAATCTTAGACAGATTTGCTTTTATAGCGTGGAGCGGCTCAGTGTGAATCAGACACGCTGACATGTTCCAGTCACTAGGAACCCGAGTCCCGACTGTGAGCATGGGAAATCTGACCGAACATCTCCGCCAAGTCTGACTTCAGCGGGAGCAAACTCGGTCGGTGGCAGACAAGCAGGAAACAAACAAACAAACAAACAAAAGAGTCTGGATGAGTAACAACCAGTCCTGCTGTTGGTCTTCTTTTCTGATAGCCACCTCAGCTTGGTGTGCTGGTCCTGCTGGACCACGGTCACGTCTGAAGAGGCTGCTGGACGTGGAAATCTCCGTTTTACTTTACTACTCTCTCTCACTAGTGGACTTAATAAAAGTGGTCTGACAGGAAGACACACAGCAAAGCCTCACAGGCCGGGACTTCCTCCTGGCTGGTCGCCCTCTGAACATGGGGCGCCTGCTCAACCAGATCAGCTTCGCTTGCAGCTCCCTTATTGATTAAGTACAGAAACGTTCCATGTAAAAATCCACCAAACGTGAACTTTTGTCATCACGGTTTCCTGCACACATCAGGATTCAAAACGTGGGATATCCTCACCACATTAAAATCTGATAAGACAAACTACAGAAAGATCTTTACCTGGTGCTTATCTGAAGGTTAGACTCAGTGGTTAGTACTGTCACACCAAGGAGGTTCCTGGTTCTACTCCAGGGCCTGGCAAGAGTCTTTCTGTGTGGAGTTTGTGTGTTGTCCTTGTGTTTGTGTGGGTTCGCTCTGGCTCCTCCCACAGTCCTGGCTCCTCCCACAGCATCTCCAGAAACATGTATGTCAGGTTAAATGAGAGCTCTAAATTGCCCATAGGTGTGCGTGTGCACGTCTGTATATGTGACCCTGTGATGGACTGTCCAGGTGTACTCCTGCCTATCACCTGTCATGAGCTGGGACTGACTCCAGAAGACCCCCGTGACCCAGAACAGGAACCAACAAGTGGAGAAAATGGGTGGATGAAGTGCTGCGTTTGACTAGAAGAGGGAGAAATGTCAGGATTCTGAACGTGAAACTTTCCACGGCTCACAGGGCCAAATAGGAATAAAATCTATGACAAGAAATTTACTAACCACACTGCTTAACTCAGGTTTAGACTGTAATTTGGTGTTACTAAATCTGTCTCATCACATGACTTTCTTTCATCTTCTGGGACATAAGAAAGTTACACAATCTCTTAAACTTCACTGTTTTGTCTTTAATCTTCAGATTAAAATCGCTTCACATAAATTTCTCTTTTCTGCATATTTGCTTAAACTGAATATAAATGTTTTAAATATAACATCAGACAACTATCTCGCCCTACTTACTGATTTTGCAAATATTTTGTCTCATGTGGCCCCGTGGATTCAGAACAACTTTAAAACAAAGATTTTTGAAAAATTAAAATGTAGGCTGTATTTACTCCAAATCTCCAAATCGTAGCACACTTCTGTTTGAGTGCAGCTGCAAGTTAAAGTCAGAACACTGAAAATGCTGCTCAGGTAACCACAAATACGACTGACATTTACTATCACGCTCTCCAAACCTTTGAGTGGGAGTGGAAACTAAATAACTGACATCTGGCGAAAAAAAAAGTGACAGACAGATGTTTTCTCGCTTTCTACACACCCCAAAACAGTCCCTCTATAAATAAGCCTAATATTCCTAAATCTAGTCATAAATATATCTCCCAACTGGGTGATTTTCTTGACTAGAATTCCTAAAACAAGCAAAATCATCTCAAATAGTCTTAATTTTCTTGAAACAAGCCAACAAAAAGAAAAAGTTCAGCTAGAACTTGACAAAACTCATCTGGACAAAGAATGATGATGATCATCATCAGTTCTGTGGTCCACCGGGACAAAAAATGGAGTGGGTTGGCCACAGGGTTGTGACTTTTATTTACTGAACGTGTGGGGAAGCGTTTAACCCGAGAACCCCGTTCTCATTCACGGATGAAAATGTTCAGCGATGTTTAATCAGCCAATGGCCTGATGGGAGCAGCGTCTCGAGCCTGATGTTTCTCTTCCAGGAGCTGGAGGAAAACATCCGACTACCTGCAGAAAAAATGAGCCTTGGAGTAAAGCTGAATCTTTCAACAAAAGTGACCAAAACTGTGTTTGCAGAAATAACTGATCAAAAAGAAATTTAAAAAAAGAAGAAAGAATTGATCAGAGTGATGGGAAGGAAACATTCCTGCTGTAAAATTCCAGAGATTCCACGTAAAAACGTTTGTTGGCAGCAGTTCAACTGCTGTGTTACGTTAAAAGGCTCTAAATAATCAAAGACAGAGAATTTACAGCCATATGGACCACAGTGGTCAAAACGAAAAAAAAAAAACCCCAAAGAATTCACTTCAAGAATCAAGTTTTACACAAATGTGAACACTTTGTCCTGATCTGCAAATAATGTAAAAAACTTCCAAGTAGGATTTACCTCTCAACATTTAGTCCTATGTTGAGTTATGTCAGAGCGTCTGATTTCATTGATGTGAGGATAATGTTTCAAAAATGCTTTTTAAATTTTCCAGTCATACATCAGTTTAGCACTGACCAGCTGGCACGTACTTGCATCTAATGTCTCTACTATTACACATTAATGCAAATTTTCTCCCAGAAAATAAAATATGAAAAAAAGCTACTGAAGGACCGCATTACCTGACAGCAGGTGAAACCACACACACACACATATATATGTGTGTATATATATATATATATATATATATATACATATATACATGTATATATTACAAAAATATATATATACATTTATATATGTATATATATATATACATATATAAATGTATATATATATATACATGTATATATTACAAAAATATATATATACATTTATATATGTATATATATATACATATATAAATGTATATATATATATATATACACATTTATATATGTATACATATATAAATGTATATATATATATACATGTATATATATATATACACATTTATATATGTATACATATATACATGTATATATATATATACATTTATATATGTATATATATACATATATGTATATATATATGCATAGATACATATATATATCTACATATGCACACATGCATTTATATGTAAACACACACACATATATATATAATTTTTTTTATCTCACTCTCTTGTTAGCGGTGTGGTTGACTTCAGGCACATGCTGGTTTTACTTTTTAATCGATTCATTTACAGGGTTAATGTCATTGGGTCCCCACGTGAACCGCCTCATTACCAAACGTTTGGCCACAGCGAGCGCTCCAACATCTGGAGCTCATTTGGAGGTTTCCACTGGCTCATGTCTGCTTTTTCTTTGCAGTGGAGCCAAGTAAAGAAAAAAAAGGTATTGTCCCGTGCTACTGTATAAGCTACTATAAATTAAAGTGGTCATAAAATGCACGACTGCATTTTCAGACTTTCCCTTGGTGTTATGTTAATGATTTACCACCTTAGACGTGATTAGATAATCAAAACTGAACAGAAATATGCTGTTATTTTCTTCTTCAGGTCTTCTGGGCCTGAGGACACTTTTATGGAGTGGGTTTTTTTCTGACTGTGGCTCTCTGTGACATCATAAAGGGCAGAAATTTTTAGTTTCTCCAGAAGCTACTACTTCCTAATAAACTTTGTTTCCAAGATGACTCCAGCATGGTTTGTTTATTTCAGGGTTAGAGCTGCGTCCATCAGAAAACCTCGAGTGCTTTGACCAATCAGAAAACACTTGAGTTCCAGGAGGAACCTCTTCCTGGATTCTTGGTGTTTGGAGTTAACTCGGGTCGTGTTTCGGTTGAGGAGATCCACACCATGTGATTCAGGCTGTTTGGGAGTCTCGCTCTGGTTGTTTTGGTCTGATTACCTTTGTCACGCTGGAGGAAACAAACTTCACCGGCTGGAGAACAAACTTGAGTCTGCTGAGAGTGGGACTGGCCGGCTGGTGTGGAAGTTCTCCCCATGTTTCTGCAGGTTTCTCATTTCAGAGTAAAGTTGATTCATTTCCTCCAGCTCATCATCGTTTTTGCTCTTTCTGCTGAAGTCTCTTTGTTGTCCTGGATTTCTCTCTGTTGCTGCAAAATCAAAGCAGTTTTTCATCATAACCAGCACAAAGTCTGCTCTTTGTTTCTGTATTTTCACTGTTAAAAAAGAAAAACAAGGCAGGGACAGCAAACAGAGTCTCTTTGTGTCCACTATACGCGTCTTTAGATCACCCGACATCTTAACTTTCAGCTCCAGATCGTTTCCAGGATGTTGTGGGCAACTTTTAGTTCAACACTTGAAATCAAGAATTTAAATATAAAGACATTCCTGTCTCGTCTTTTTGTCAGTCTTGTTCTTTTGTGTTTCGCATTGGTGGTTTAGTCCTCCCAGGCAGAATAGGACACTCAAATGTAAATAAAATACTGTATTTCTCTTAATTAACGCACCTGGGCACCTAGCAAATTACCAGCCGGGCGTGTCTATTTAAGACCTAATTATGCAAGTTGTTCAATGTTCGACTTTAAAACAATAAGGTGTCACAAAAATGTCTAACATACACGAATTATTGAAATAAAAAAAACTACGAAAATCGGTCTGTATTCGGTTAAATACTGTAAATGATCGTGCTCCTTCGCATAGCATATCGCTAATTTATATGTACATGCAACGAAATTCGTTCACATTAAAGAATTAACTTTCTCGTCAGCACTTTCTTTCCATATAAAGATACAGGTAATTTTTTTTTCTCCTTTATACCACAGTTTGCAAATAGCAATAAAACTTTATAAATCCGCGCCTGCCTATTATACGTTACACTGGCCGGTAGCACGTCGTAATCGCGCACTCTTGATGACGTCATGTATGACGTAAACAAAGCGGTGTTAAAATGCCTTTTCACCTCCGCTCTTTCGACAGTCACGGTAACTTTAAATGTCCAATTGATTAAATACTGTATAAGATTAGGAAACATTTGACCAAGGTAAGAGTCTATCTCTGCTAACCATAACTCTTGATCGTAACTGCGATCAATTTTTATCGTAACTGGCATAAAAATAGTAGCCACACCCTGGTGTTGTGGGTCTGTTGGACCGGGAGCGTTAATTAGGAGAAATACTGTATGTGAGATTAGAGCGTGAAGGAGGACTGGTGAAGGACACACACCCCACACTAATGGATCATACGAAAATATCAGCTGCAAGATTAAAATGCTTAAATATATATATATATACATACACATATATATACACACCTTGGATAAAGGTTTTACCAAATCATGGTACTAACCATTAACATTTATGCAGACAAAAAAAAAAAAAAAGACATTTTTGGCCTTGAGTTACAAGCATGTACTGGCCTGAATTTGTAATTGTTAGTGAACGTGATCCTGATAAACTTCAGTATAATGAGGAAAAAAACTACAATCATCAGTAAACATAAACAGGAACAGTGGAAACCCCAAACTAAAAGATAACTAATAAATTTCCCGTGAATAAAATCCACGTCCCCCTCTGTGTGAAGACTGAGCTGCAAATGTTATGGTGGTATTATACACAGGTTAAGTCTGTGTGTGTGTGTGTGTGTGTGGTGGTGGTGGTGGTGGGGGGTCAGATAAGCTGTCAGACAATGTAGTTTCCACATTAAACGAGAAGAGGAACCTGATGTGCACCTTGCAGGGTGGTATGCATGGAATGTGTTCGAACAGGCGAAAGTAAACAGCCCAAACAATGGAGAGAAGATGAAATCATGGAAGAGTGGGCCGCGAGCCTGCTGGGCTCATCTGGAAAGTCTGAGCTTTAATGAGGGCGAGACGTGCACGCACACACACACACACACACACACATGTTCAAACATTCAAACACACACTGTAGGGCACGCTGACATGCAGACCCACTCAGCAGAGTTCAGTCCGGAGGTATCCACGGCCTCGGTGACGGGGCCCGGTGATTCCTCCCACGGCTCCATGGTGCCGCACTTTGTCGGGACACAGGATTTATTTCAGTGGGAGGGGCCCAGCGTATTCTCCAAATGCCACACAAAGAAATAATGTGTCCTGTGAAAAGAGAAACGGTAAGAAGGTTGCAGCGGAGTGAAAAACAATCCCGTCCCGTGGAAGCACATCGTGGGAAAGCCGCAGGGATGGACACAAAGATGGAGGGTCCCCAGGGGCTGTTAATGAGAAGCTGCAGATCCCGTTTAGTTATTTTTAAAAAATTACAACATAAATGTGAACTTAAAATCCTTGAAGATAGCAAGTTGGATGAGATGGTGATGTAAACGTTAACTAGCTAGTGTCTAGTCTCCATCTAACTAGTAATAATTGGTTTCTAAAAACCCTCTTTACAGGATATGACCAGATTTATTTATTTTTTTACCACTAATTTCAACTGTTAGGCATCATTTATGGTTATTTAGAAAGCTTGACTAAAGAGTAGATACAAATCAGTTACTATGACACAACATGACATTGTTGTGATGACACTAAAGTTCTGCTATCGATTAGTTGGACTGGCGGCAGTTAGCATAGTTGAGCATTAGCTCCATGTGCTTCAGCGAGGATGATAACTCAAACATCCTCTGTTGTAAATATTACCTGTTTATAAGATAAACTAACAGATAATACTTAATATTACCTGCTTATAATAAGTGTTAAATAAAATGTTGTATTTAAGCCCTGTAACTATTATATAAGTGGTACTATGAGATCAATATATAACCCAACACCCACAGAAACACATGTCTGATGGTACTCTTGATCCAGTAGTATACTTACCTACGGTACCTGATACTGCTCTTAGATCAGTTTATACTCCAGGGGAGGGAGAGCGATGTTTTATACCGATGTAATGTTTTCTGAATAATTACATGGATGTTGAGTCTATGGATGTTTTAGGATAAGCTCTTTAAAAATTATAGATATATGGAGCTCTCTTTTTTTTTCCCTCCTACTTTGGGTCCAGAGGTGGGGTTGGGTGTGGAGGACCCAGGTTCAACGCCCTGGGTGGGTAACAGAGGTGACCCACTGTGGCCCTTAACCCCCACCTGCCCCCCAGGTGCTGCAGCAGCCCCCTAGTGTAACTAGTGATGGGTTAAAGGTAGAGGACAAATTTTGGTGTGTTTCATGAGACATATACTGACAAATAAAGATTATTATTATTATATACATCGTTAATAATGATGAAACTTCTAAACCAGGCAGTATTTAAGGATGACAAAGGTTTTGTGGAGAAACTGAACCACATCTGATGGTGCAAGAACACTAGGTGGTGTTTACTGAGAAGATGGAGGGGGGTATCGACCCAGTGGCTTCTCAGCGACTGCTTTCATTAGGTTATTTTTTTATTTATAGAGGAAAATAATATTGATTTATTTTTATATGCTCATCCTGGGAAACAGCTTTTACTTTTTTATAAACATGTAGAATCTTGATAAACGGACCTTCAAACTTCCTTCTTTCTTTGTCAGACTTTCCTGAGCGTGATCCAAACACCCACCCTTCACCAGGAATGTGTAAACCAAACAGTACCAGAGAAATCTCCTCCTTAATCACCGCGGCAACAGCTGCGTCCTGTCATCACCTCAGCTGCCCACCTGCTGATAGTGAGACGACCTGGCTCCGGTCCGGATCGCCCTTAAACCCAGAACACGGAGTAAACGGTACCACCGGGAGACAGGGGAAGAGCTGGCTGTACCTGGCTTTGAACGTGAGCACGAGACGGGGACATACCTGCTCGAAAATCTCCGAGGGGATACGCAGGAATTTTCCAGGGAGTCATGGGAAAAGTAGATGGAGGGTATTTCAGTCCAAAACACTGGCTATCTCTAAATAACCAGGTGCCACAGCCGTGGGTGTACGCAAAGTCATTACAAGAGGGAAACAGATTTTTCCAAACTATTTGTGTCTTGGGGCTGTTGCCACAGCAACCCCCCTCAGCCCCCACCCACTGGAAACCCTACAATACCTTTATTGTCTGTTGCTGTGCTCATGCACAGGTGAGGTTTCCACGTTCGTGGCGGCGCTTCCACACCTTGGCGAGTGTAATCGAGTCCGAACTTTGTCATTAATTAGTCAGTGACAGAGTGGAAAGTGTGTCAGTGGGCTCAATAGAGGCCTGTTTCCAGTGACACCAGTGGGGTGGGGGGGTTGTAAAGACCCTCGCGGCCCTCCGGGTGCCTGTCTTTGTGCAGGTCTGGTTGGGAAACACTCGCCCCGGTCGGGGGAGGGGTCTGCCGGGTCGCCTCGATGCTCATCTGGGCTCCAGATCAACGTGTCGAGTCTTTTGCCAAGTCGGGTGAAATCTGTGTGGAAAGTGGAAAGTTTTTCTGCCATCAGGAGGAAGCATGCGAGAGAGCGAAAACAAATTCTTTCACAACTTTCATCTGTGTACTTTTATAGAGATTTATCATTTATTTATGAGTTTTTCCACATAAAATTATTTTTTTTTAAATAATTTAATTTGGAAGCTTTTCCATCACAGAACATGAGACCTCACTACGTCTTAAAATCAGGGAAATAAGTCAGATTTATTACACTCATTCACTCAACAAAGCTCAGGTTCCAAATACATCTATAAAAACTGTAGAAGCAGGATATTAATGAAAAACTAAGGCCGTCCCATGATTCTGATGATTCAGCAGATTTCAGGATGAACTTGATCAGCTGTATAAGTAATTGTCTGTATTATTATTATCGGTCCCATGAATCATTGTGGAACAACTTTACAACCTCACGGATGTTTGAGGTCTGAGCTTTGGATCACTTTGGTACACCTCATCATCACCCCTCCACCGCCGTGCTTTACAGCTGGTAGGTGCCAAATTCTTCTGCTTTGGTTTCATCTGTCTAAAAGACATTATTCAAGAATTTCTGTACAGTTTGTCGAGTTGCAACTTTGCAAACACAAGCAGCCTCTGTCTTGTTCTTTTTAGAAAGAAAAGGTTTATTCCTGGCTCCAAGCAAGCAGGCGGCCATGAAAAACTGCTGCGTGGGAGGAGGCGTTGACTCCATGCTGATTGGGTATGCTGGAGCCAGCAGATTATTATTACTTTTGGCTTTTTTGAAAATAAATAAATTAATGAATTACCGCTATAAAATGGTTCGAAATGTTAGTCAGTGGATCCTACCGGGGCCTGACGGCTGAAAGGTGGAGGTCGACCCTGTTTGAGTTCCAGCCGCCAAGGTTTCAGCTCAGAACCCTGATAATGGAAACCCGCCACTACTTCTTCAGTCGTTTTCTAACTGCGTCATCATAAACTTGAAAATTTGTTATGCTACCTGGGACTTATAGAGTCCCATGTAGCTAGCGAGTTTTTGTTTGAGGCGGCCCGATAACCCTCCCCAGATTGATGGGCAGCCATAACTGTTTCTCTAAGACTGCAGACGGTGTCTTTCCTTCTTTGCATTATGTTAAAAAGCCAAAGTGCCCCAATTCCAGCAACATCCAAGACTTCTCCCTTCATAGAGATGTCATGAGTTTTTCTAAATCTGAGATTATTTTTAGACTTTTAGGAGCCGGTAAAGATTATTACCAGAGTTAGGTTTTTATACTTTAAGCCTCTGAAATGAAAGTGGTTGAACAGATTTTTTTTAAAGCACAATTTAACCCTTAATCTCAACCACAGTAAAGTTAAAAAAAAAAAACAGGAAACACTTAGAAGTGAATTAAAATAATTCCATTACACCCTGTAAAAGTTTATTTTTAAGAGAAAAGAACCTACAGAGTCTCCCATGTTGTTAAATGAGGAAGAATTTTCTTTTATCTGTCAGTCAGAAAGCCATAACTCTTCCTAGTGAAGAATTAAAACATTGTGTGGTGTTTAAATGTGTCTGATACCCTTCAGGGGTTTCAAAATAGAGGTTTACCCCACAACAGAAGTCAGCGTGGAATGCTTTTCTTCTCGCTGCAGAAGCGACGAGTCAGCGAGGAACACTCGGTGCCCCGAGGAAGTTATGCAGCTGAGAAAACTGAAAAGACAAGTTCAAGTTTGCCCGTCAAGTTCAAATGTGTTGTGACTGTTGCCTTACTCACAAAGAATGAGAGCGCGGATGCCAAGAGAAAGCTTCTGATACGGCTCGTTTTTATCGGAAAAACAACTCCGGAGAGGCGTCAGGGAAATCAAAAATCAAGTCACAGTTTTACACGACGATCAGATGAAAGGTTAAACTTCCCGCTGAGGTGCAACCATCTAACAGGCCTTCAGGTAAACATGCTGAAGACTGCTTGAAGAGGTCAAACCCAGATTTGGTTCAGCTCCGGTGCAAACCCCACCTGATACGTCTTTCTTCACCTGCGGAGTATGAAAGCTATGCGAGAAGAAGCCAGCTGACAGATGATGCAGAGCAGGTTGGTCTGGATGTCCAAACACTTTAGGTTAAGAATGCAAAGAATGAGAGGTTAAAAAAACAACAACTTCTTCACAGCTCAAGTGGCTCTTGAAACCGTTGAGTATCCTCTTCACGTTTCACTTTTGTCAAGTTTGATCCGTTTCCTTCCGTTCCTCCGTTTGTGTCTTCAAAGTTTGTCATGTAAAATGGCTGCCAGTAACCATGGAGCCATGTCAGTCCGTCCATCCATCCATCCATCCATCCAGCTGGAGTCTATCCATCCATCCATCCATCCATCCATCCAGCTGGAGTCTATCCATCCATCCATCCATCCATCCATCCATCCATCCAGCTGGAGTCTATCCATCCATCCACCCAGCTGGAGTCTATCCATCCATCCA
>JAOWBL010002895.1:13778-24096 GCA_028564865.1 Zenarchopterus dispar | reverse complement strand
GTTTCTGCAGTTTCAGGTGATGTTTCAGTAGTTTCTGTAGTTTCAGGTGATGTTTCTGCAGTTTCAGGTGATGTTTCAGTAGTTTCTGTAGTTTCAGGTGATGTTTCTGCAGTTTCAGGTGATGTTTCCGTAGTTTCAGGTGATGTTTCAGGTGATGTTTCCGTAGCTTCAGCTTAGACCAGTTTGGATTCGTTGCGAACTTGAAAGCGGAATTTAAATATAAGCTGAACAAATATCTTGAAGGATTCAAAGTCAATGAAACATCTTATTCAGCATTTTTGGTGAAAGTGGAGAAATTTTGACAGAAGAGAAGGATGCCGAGAGTTCATTCTATCAGTGATCAATAAGTGATTTAGTCTGAACTTAAAACAGCTTCTGGTTTTCACAACATCTTGATTTTTTTTTTTTTAATAGATCTTTGCTCCTCATATATATAAAATATTTACACTTCACTTTAGCAAATGTGTGTCAGTCAAATGTGGTGACCCTACATCACCCGGGTGGTGGCCATCAATCAAACGCGGTGAGCCCACTTCACCTGTGTTGTGACCTGTCAATCAAACGCGGTGACCCTACGTCACAGACGTCAGCCTCGATGATGACTGAGGAGCTCATTGACTGGTCCTGCTCCTCTTCCTGGAGTCCAAACACAGCCGGCCTGGATCCTCGCAGGAGAAAATAAGACAAGAGTGAGGATGAAAAAACCAGGCAGCAGTCATTTTTTATGACCATACAAGGCAACCTCACATTCCTGCCTCGGACATTTACAAGCTCTTAAACCCAGGCCTGCTACTTGCCAAAACCCTGGGGAGGAATTCTTATCAAGCTACACTGGAGGAGACGTTGTCTTATTTTCTTTTACTATATGAGGGAGTGATGGGAGCGTGGTGAGTGTGTGTGGGGTTGGGGGTGGGGGGGGGGGGTATGGACAAGGTTAATGGGATCAATGAGCGCTGGAGAGGAGAAGAGAAAAACTAGACAAACGGGAGTGTGAGTCTGGAATGAGAAGTTTCCTTTTCAAGGTCGGCTGGTTCAGAGTCTGTTAGGACCGAGCTGTTTTAGCTGATAAATCACGTCGTCATGGCAACCACGAAGACCACCTTTAAACTAGGGCTTCCTGAAAATACAAATATTTCTTTTTTTCATCTCGACAACACATCTGCACGGCTGGTTTATTTGTTTTTTTTTTTTTCTTGCCACGTGCGCGTGTCCATACAGATTCATCTTTTAGAGGTACGGTTGGCGTTCAAAGTTTAAACTCCCAAAACTTCTAAACACCTCTTTGTGCTGCTCGACGACATAAATCTGAAGGTTTGTGTTGAGTGTGGACGATTTTTTTTTTTTCCACAGCTTCGTTCTGCTCCGCCTGGCACAACGATGGAATCCCCTCATCAAAACCAGATGAAGCACCAAAGCATTTACATGTGTGTGTGCGTGCGTGCGTGCGTGCGTGCACATCTGGCATCTGTGCATGTACCTGCAGCAAATTTGATAAAACCGTCAGCAGCGCTGTTTGAGTCCACACTCACAGACTCACAAGCATCCTTGTAAGGATTTGGGCTGCCTTTTTTTAAAATTATCTGTATTTAAAGTAAAAGTTTGTGATTTTCATAAAAGTGATCACGTTAAAGGCACATGATGTAACCACGTGAACGAGGCAGCAACAGTTAGTTGACTTGTTGGTTCTTTAGCAGCTGTTGGGTTCTGGACCCGTTTTCAGTCTCATTTAGGTTTAAAGCCTTCAGGTAAAGCCACATGAACTACTTCTTGGTTGTTTCATGTATTTTGCATAAAACACCTGCTGAGTCGGGTAAAAATGGCCGAGTCGGTTTGATTGACAGTTTTATAGCTCGATCAACCCGATCAAGGCTAATAAGCCATTAAAACCTGCGTGTTTGTTTTTAGAGACGCTGTTCGGTCTCTTGCTCAGTTTTGGTCGACCATCTCGTGCTCTGCGGCTGCGTGAGGCCGTTTCATTGATGTTGATGACGCCACGACGCCAAAAACAGACCCAGAAGAAGAGCAGGACAAGGACGCGAAGTTGGTTTGGTTTTGGATGACTGTGGTGACTGCACGAGTGAGGCCACAGTTCGTAAAGGTCATCAAATCTGGAAAAATATTTCTATTTCAGGAGTCCAACAGGATTCTTTCTCCTTAAAACTTGTTAACAAGTTTTACTTCAACACTCTGATGTCATGTGACCTTGTTTCTTTGCTGCAGAAAGTAGTTGTGATGATTTGTTAAACTGACACAACAAAAGAAGCTAATGTAACAGACCCAGGGTCTGAGTATGTTAAACAGATTAAATGTTCCTGTAAAATACAGGGACACGATGAGACAGATAACTAGCTGTGTTCGTCAATGCCTCGCTTCTGCCGTATTTATTAGTACAATCACATGCGTTTTCAAAGTGCAGCATAACTGTTCTTCATATCCAAAAAAAATATGTATAATTAATTTACTTCATGTACAATGACTTTTAAATTGTTGTCTATGCAATTATTCTTTCATGTGCCATCCCACAATATATGAATTACATGTTTTTAACACATTTGACCAGTTTATTCTGCTTTTAACTAAGATACCTTTTTATACTCACAGCTGGAGTGTTTTTAACATACACCAGTGTTTAGCATACAACTTTTATATACATCTTTTAGAACCAATAAACACATTGTTCACTGTCAACGGCGTATTCACACTATTACACAATGTCAGGATACAAAACAGAACTTGTTAAACTAAAACCTAGCATGAAATAAGTATGAACAAAATCAAAATGGCGCCCGCGGCGTCGCTCGGACTTCAGCATTTCCGGTCTTTTCACGTCGTCTAAATATAACAAAATACAGGGTTTACCAACCGATTTATACATCTACATTTAACGGTGTTTTTATTCGGTACTTTACAACCCCTTTCATGTGGTTTTTGACCGTTACGCACCTGTAAAATTCAGGGAAATGATGAGATAAATAACTACTTGCGTTTATCAATGCCTCGCTTCTGCCGTGTTGGAGAAGGCAGGCCTACGCCCTCGCCATGCACAGAACAATGCGCCATCTCCTGGCACGGGGGTGTAACTACAACTTAAACAAAGTCATCCCCAAAGCGACTTTTCCTGTATAAAGCAAAAACAAATGTTTAATGTGATTACACATTAGTGTGTCACACTAAAGATGTGCAAAGCTTATAAACTTTTATTTTCAGTAAAACAGAGAAAACATCAGTAGGTAGAAACATTTAGCTGATTTTGAACGTCATGGCAGGAAAATGTCTAAAAAAAAAAAGGATTCAGACACGGTCAAAAATTAATATCTGCCATCTTTGGGCTGTCAGACACCAGTGGAATTAAATCAGACAGGATTCTGCTGTCCACCTACGTGCACGAGCCCAGGAGTGTCTCCAGAAACCTCCAAGAAGACAGTTTTTTTTCCTGTTTGAGAACTGGAACTGAGACACTAGCGATAAAAGGTGCATGTCCAGGGTTTAGGACAACATTTTGTCCCACTGAGACGTCTTTTTCAGGGGACAGGTCACATGTTCAGTCAAAGAGGCAGCTGCTGCTTTCTGATCAGCTGATCTTCGTTCCCAGATGTTTCCAACCCAGATGGGTCACGTGGGTCTGTTGTTCTGTCAGCAGCAAAAGTGACCCGGTTCTCTTTGGTCTTTATTTGTACCTCAGAAGTCAAGCGCACCGAAAATGAGCTAACAACTAGTCTTTTACAGATCGTAAAACAGCTGTTACTCGAAAGTCCACTCCCACAGTTCTGCCTCAGATTTTGACTTTGATTTTTTGACCCCGCCCCCAAACAACAGGCTGCAAACGCCCCTAGTGGTCATTCAGTGAACTGCAAACCGGAGAAAAAGTTAATCGATAAACATGCTGCCCGTAAAAAAAGATTTGGCACAAGATGCTCAGTTTTATTGTCTATTTCTGAACAAAAATCTACTTTAAACTAAATGAAATGTATATGTTGAGGAGAGTTGAAATGTTTAAATGACTCGTGCGCTCAGACTAGCGATGTTTTCAGGACAAAATACCGCTTTGTTGTCAGATGGCAGCTGCTATCCAGCAGGAAACTGAAGTTTTTAAATAATGACATGAATGTTTTTGTGCTTTTATTGATGCTGCTGTTGCTGGGACAATACGTTTACTTCTGTAACAGGATTTTCATCGTCGGTTCTGAGGCCCGTTTGGTTCAGGCGGCGGGCCATCGTGTCCTCGTCTCGTAACCTTGAGCGGAGCAGATTTTTCAGCGGCAGCTTTTTCCAGCCTTCAGACGAGGAAAAATGTGGTTAACAATGGCAGGAAATGGAAACTTGTAATGAGAGGCTGGCCGTGGTCACAGAGAGGCGGCGCGGCTCGTTGTGGGATATTTCAAACACTTAACACATGCTGCACCAGACTGTTCTGAAGTTTGTGTTCCTGTTTTTGTTTTGTTTTTTTAAAATCTTTTATATTTTACCTCTGGTCTTCAGTCCCTGCATGAAGAACTGTCAATCATCAGCAGCTGATAAAACTGCTCAGATGAGGGTTTACTGTGGAAATAAAAACACAGAGCTGCATTCACAGATGACATTTAAACGTTTACAGCGTGAAGAAGAAGAAAGAAGAAGAAGAAGAAGAAGCCCTTTGTCAACCTTGCCCGGAGGCGGCGTCATCATCTCTGGGCTCGGAGGCTTCTGGGACAGCTGTCCCACAGTGGGAACATGTGTGGTCAGACGAACCGGTTCTCCACATCTGGGTTCCTCCAGATCGTCACCAGGGACGATGTTCAAAGGCCTCTGTGAGGGGGTGGAGATGTTTGGTGGTCTTCAGGCTTGAAAAGCTCATGTTTACTTCTGTGATGGAAGATTTAATGCAGAAAAAGTAGATTTTTCAACACCACCTTTTTTCAGGAACCTCCGTTTGTTTTGAACAGAATAAAAGCTGAATTTTTTTAAACTGACGATGAGCACGTTGTTTCAGAAGGATCCAGAAGTCCAGAGAGCACAGCTTAGAAAGCGGCTGGTCACATGACTTTGGATTCAACAGATGCCTGAGCTTATCTAAAGGTGAGATAAACGAGGTGGGGGGCAAAGGTCACGTCTCAGATAGGTGTCCTGACAGCAGCGAACCTGAGCGGAGGGAGCAAACATCACCAGCTGCACAACAGAACCGCCGACTGGCGGCTTATCACGAAAGGCAAACAGTAACCAGGACGCTCCGAGTCAACATGGAGCCGGGATCTGTCCACCTGTCAGTGGGAGAGTCAGCCAGCTGGCGGGGGAGGGGGCCGGGGGGTCGGAAAAATTAAGAAAATGTCAGACTGTTGGGAACGTGGAAGTTTAGCAGAGAGAGGTGACGTTAAAACCCCAGAAAATCAGCGTTGTTGCCAGGCAACAGATGAGCTGGTGATGTCACAGTTAGGACAGGTGAAGACGTAGACAGCGTGGACAGAAACACATCCGGGAGCAGAGACGCTCCTTCACAGAAACGCGTTAACACGTCCTGCTGTCCCTCCTCTGGCTCGTCTTCGTCTGTCCACGAAGTCCGTTTAAAGACGCGTTGGAGTCCAGCGGCGGTCCTGAACTCCCAGCAGCCCGACTGTCGTCATCGGCGATCCAAACTTTACCACTTTATACGCCAATAATCTTCCATTTGTCATAACAGTTTAGAGAAGAGAAGACTTAAACGTCATCATTTGTCTGTGTTTCACTCCTCTTCTTCCTCCAGCTTCTCTCTTATCCCAACAGTGTCAGGTTGTCATGGTTACGTATGGTAGACTATGTCAAACAAATAACTGAAGGACACTCAGAAATGTCCAAACTGGTTAATAATAATAAAAAAAAGAACTGTTTCAGTGGAGAAAATAAAAGCTGATGATGGTGCAGACACGCGAGCTGCTGCTGCAGCAAGCCGCCACCAGGGCGGCGCCACTCTGGAGGAAACGACGAAAAACAAAGCATTTCAACTCTGGATGACCGGAAACGAACAAATCTGGAAAGCAGATGTCAGGATAGATCGAAACTAGAGACAACGTTCTTGTTTTTAAGTTAAAAAAAAAAAAAAAAAAATCAGACAGGATTGTCTAAACGAGCATTCTGGACATTTTTCCTGGATCAAAAGTAGCTGATAAAACTTGAGGAAAACTTCATCCACTCGTGGAAGCATGAGTGGGCTTTTAGGTGGAGCAGAGCAGGAGCTCACTGAGCACCAGAGCTTCACTGGAGCCCACTCGTGAAATAAAATCACTTCCATAGTGGGTATAAGCAGTCTGAAGAGGTTTATCTTCTGGATCTAGAGAAGAGGCGGCCGAGCTCGGCGTCGGCCGTTCATCCAGAGACGAGCTGCTGCTCGGCACATAAAACAGACGCGCTCACAGCTTTGGATCCCACCCCACTCGGGACAAGAATGCTAACAAACGCAGAGCAGTGTGAACACGCTGCAGCCTCCTCTCCGTGGAAACGGACCTCTCCAGAACTGGTTTCCAGTCAGTCATCTGAAACAGCTCTGGCGTTTGCTTTAAAAGGTTGTTGTTGTTGTTGTTTTGTTTGTTTTTTTACGAGGCCCTTCAGTCCAGTTCCTGACCTGGAAACGATGAAATTCCTCTCTTTTCTACAGGGAAGAGTGACTCCTGCTGGAAAAACTCAGAAGGAAACTCCTGATAAAGACCGGAAAGCTTTCAGTGGGGAAAAACAGCTGATTTCTGGTTCGGGTTCGGACCGGTTCTGTCCCAAACCTGCATGAAACACGCTGAAGACCGGGATTAAACCGTAGACTGCACTTCCCGAGACGAAAACATTACTGTTCATAAAGCGCACGCAGCTCCGTGCACATTTAGCATCACTGCACCTTAAAAGCTCTTGATGCATCTTTGTGGTAATATTACCCAGAATTCCTCCGCACTCATCCAGGGTTTTATCAGGCGACTGAAAGTCCAGTTTAGTTGGGAGAAACCAACCTGTCGGTGCTGGACTGACTGGAAACCATCAGACCATCGCTGAGGGGGGAAAAAAAGAACTTTCCTGCTTAAAAACTTAAAAAAATAAAAGTTATGGGGATGAAATTATGTCTGTCTTTTTTTTTCTCCAAAAATGAAGATCTTTATTTCTTTTTTTCAAAAAGGCAGAAAACTGCCTCCAGCGTTGACCTTTCACCTTTTCTGCTTCAAACATTTTTGTTTTACTTCATGTTGGACTTTTCTCCATTTTTGACTCGTTTATTCTGTTATTATAAAAACTAGCATCTTAGACGTGAGTAGAGGCTCAAATAAATAAAAATTCTAGGGAAAAAGAACAGTCTTTATGTTTGGTGAGAAGGCATCCTCGTGGAGTTTTATCGTTTCTGATTAAAAGGTGCTGTGAAGGTTCTTGGTTCAAATCCCATCTGTTTTCTTCCTCTGTGGATTTCCCTGGTGGGATTTCCGTGGATCCTGTAGTCCAGAATCATCCGTATCATCTTTGTTAGTGGCTTTAACTTTACTGAAGGGTTGACGGACAGGTGACCAGTCCAGGTGTCTCCTGCCGGATGGCGCTTGGCTCCAGCCCATCGGTGTTTTTAAATCTTCTGTTTACTCCTTTAATACATGTTTGTGTATGGCAACACTTGATTCTTTTTTATAAAGTTTTTTTTAAATGATCTTCTCTCTAAATGTACGTGTGTAAACTTTTTGGATTTTTCTTTATTTTTTGCATCAAATTTCCACACAGACCCCCAAAAAATGGACAGAAAACACACAAGACGACTAATTTGATCATTTTACTCTCTGGGGTAGAAAACACACGTAGCATTTGGAAGAAAAAACACATTTTCATACTTCTCCACTTGGTCCACTGCAGCTGAAGGTTGAAAAAACAGGAAATTCAAATTCCAAGAAACTTACAAATGTCAGTTTTGCTTTTTCCTTCATCTTTTTATATTAATTGTTTCCAGGTTGGATAGTTTGCCCAGACGCTGCCCGACTTTCACGACGGAGACGTTTGACTCGAATCCTCCGAGAACGAGGTCCAGACTTGGTTTTCACAGGCGAGGGTTTCTCCCGTGGAAACGTCACCGGCCCCCGCCGTCGGTGCGTGTGGTCACATGTCGACATGTCTTTAAAACTACTCTCATTTGGAAGGATTGTTTATTGTTTATTTAAAAGGGTTATATTTACATTACTGGAACAAATATGTTGGATTTTTTTATTTCCTTGACTTGGCACCGTGTTGACTTCAGCTGACCTGAATTAGAGAAGTAATTTTTTATTTTTGCACGTTTTTGTTGCTCTGCTGAGCTGCGAGGATGATGATCGGCGACGGCGGCCCGGATGAAGCTCAGCGAAGCAGTTTGGGTTCTGGAGGGGGTCATTTCATCAGAACCGGGAGGTTCTGGTGCAGACGGAGCTCCTCGGGTTCACCAGCTGGGCTGGAGGATTCTGGGTTGTTTCTGGATCCGTCCCGGCAGTAATCCTGAGGCCAGCAGCTCATCCCATCACCCCCCACGGCTGCGTCAGGCCTGATGGAAGACAGCTCCTGGTTCCAGGTCCTGGGTTCAGGTCCCGGGTTCAGCTCCCAATTCCAGCTCCTGGGTTCAGTTCTTGGGTTCAGGTCCTGGTTCCAGCTCCTGGGTTCAGGTCCTGGTTCCAACTCCTGGGTTTAGGTCCTGGTTCAGGTCCTGGTTCCAGCTCCGGGGTTCAGGTCCGGTTTCAGCTACTGGTTCCAGCTCCCAGTTCAGGTCCCGGTTCCAGCTCCTGGGTTCAGCTCCTGGGTTCAGGTCCCGGTTCCAGCTCCCAGCTCCTGGGTTCAGGTCCCGGTTCCAGCTCCTGGGTTCAGGTCCCGGTTCCAGCTCCCGGGTTCCAGCTCCCGGGTTCAGCTCCTGGGTTCAGGTCCTGGTTCCAGCTCCCAGGTTCCAGCTCCTGGTTCAGGTCCTGGTTCCAGCTCCCGGGTTCAGCTTGCGTGAGATGAGGATTTTAGAAGGATTCAGTCAAAATGAATACAAATCAATATTTTATGGTTTATTTGTAACTATTTCAAAGAAAAAGAGGGTTTAAAAGCCTCTTCGGAGAACCTGAGTGTGACATCACAGCGAGAAGGTTCCTGGTTGGACTTCCTGCAGGAACCCTCCTGCGTGGAGTTTGCATGTTCTGCCCACGCTCGTGTGGGTTTTCAGCGGATACTCCGGCTTCCTGCCGCGGTCCGAAAACAGGCGGGTCCGGTTGGATGGTGATTCCACGTTTCCAGCAGGACTGAGTGTGAGTGGGTGGAGCTGTCTGTTATCACGTGACCCCGCGGTGGACAGGTGACACGTCAAGACAGCTGGACGGACTCCAGCAGGTTCCCGTGACCCTGAAGAGGTAAACGCTCAAGGTCACGGAAGGTCACGGTTCCCCACCGGTACCGTTTAAGGCAACTGAGGAAATTCTGTTGGGCTTTACGCTCTATTGGGTTCATAAAATACAGAATAAAGCAATAATAAATCCCCCCCAACCTCCACCTCCACCCAGGGTGGAGGACGTGAAGCCTGACACAGCCGGATCTCCCGACAGCTGATTTACATGATGCAAAGTCCAGAGAAACGAGTCCGGATGCAAATCGCCGGGTCGAAACGTCAGAACATTTGAGTGGGAATCAAATTCCATGCAAATGTCAACAGACAGGAGTCCTGTCGTTGTCGGGGCGGGTCAGAACAACGACGAGAAACACAAAGTTAAAAACAAAAACATTCTGAATGTGAGGTCTACAGTCCCCCCCACGTCCTGCGATGAAAGGACAGAAAATGGACGGGGTCTGTGAGTGGCGAGGAAAGAGAAAGGACTCAGGAAGGACCGTGGAGTGGGTTGGTGACGGAGTGATCTCAGAACCGACCCGGCAGGTTGCTCTCCTGCTTGAAAGAGTGGAAACGCTGGTGCAGGTTGGGCCGAGTGCCAGTTAAGAGTAAAACAATGGCCTCCTCGGAGATGGAGCTTCCTCGAATTGTGGCGGGTTTTCCACGCCGTGGGTGAATAAACACGGACTCGGTGGGCTGTTATGTGCTCGCTTCCATCACGGCTGCGTTGCTGAGGAGCTTCAGGGAGAGAAACCAAACTTAGCCGTGATTTTTATAAAAGTTCATCAAGTTCGGTAGGACATCACAGCACATGAAAACTCGGAGCGACGGGTTCTGGTCAGATGGCGCCGGTTCGGATGTTTGGGTCACGATAAACCTTCAACACCAGCTCCTAGTGGCCAGTCAAGGAACTGCAGTTTTCAGACTCGCTAACTTGGACACACCACCTGCCAACTCTCACCTGGACATCTGCTGACATCATCCAACCCCGGAAACCTCCTCAGGTCCAGAACCGGGACCCGGGACATA
>JAOWBL010002894.1:0-12993 GCA_028564865.1 Zenarchopterus dispar | reverse complement strand
TGGTCAGTGGAGGAACTGCAGGTCTGATCCAGACCCTGGTGGTCAGTGGAGGAACTGCAGGTCTGGATCCAGACCCTAGTGGTCAGTGGAGGAACTGCAGGTCTGGATCCAGACCCTGGTGGCCAGTGGAGGAACTGCAGGTCTGGATCCAGACCCTGGTGGCCAGTGGAGGAACTGCAGGTCTGGGTTACAGCAGGTCCTCCTGGTTGAGACAGGAACCAACAGCCCAGCGAACACGTTGGATTGTTGGTTCCTGTCTGAGACAGTATTAGGTCTAGTATTGGGACTATCTAATGTGATAAAACATTTTCATATAACAACACAGTGCATATCTGAGACACAATCTCTTTAGCTTCATACTCAAATCTTCTTTTATAGGTGTTTTAAAACTATTAAGACAGCTCATTTTATGTCTCCACAAATGCAGGATGTGGATTCTGTATATCTTGGGTCTCTCTCTCGTCCTGCATGGACTGGAGACATCTGCAACGTCTCATAATCAGCCCTCTGTTGTTTGTAATAACTGGATTTCCAACACAAACACTTGAAGCCTGGTTCTCCAGCATGTTCCTCGCTCATCCAGCGCTGGAGCTCGTTGCTGAAACCTGCCTCAGTTGGACCTACATTCCTGAAAACACTTCAGTAACTGACGGGTTACAGAAGCTCCTGACTGCTGCTTTTCTCCAGATCAAAGCCTTCGTATATGCAGCGCAGCTTCCAAGGTGCTTTTACGCCTGCAGGTTTACACAACCCCAGAAAGAACTGGTGTGGACTAAGCAGTTCCTTGACTAATCGCCAGAGGCTGGTTCCAAAAGCAAGCTAATGTCCATTATCACCAGAACTGGAGGTCCTGTCCCAAATGTTTGTCTGTCTGATCGGCTGCAGGAGTCTGGAGTCACACTGGGTCATTTCAGGACCTTTCCAAGTGGAAGTCTGCTGAGGCCTGCCGTCAGTCAGGGTGATGCTGGGAGCAGCCAGCTGATAGATCTCCAGACCTCTCATCAGACATTTACAGCGGGATAAAACTTTTTAACATGAAATCAAAAATGATTGTCGTTTTTAGCCCACGCCGGGTTTGTACAAATGGCTGGCTGCTTCGCTAAGTGGAGTAGCATAATGATTATGGACGAGGAAGTGAAAACAGCTAGCTATTGGCTGAGCTGACTGTCAATCAATCATATTAGAAACCAATGTAATGCTTTCTATAAACTCTCCTGGAGCGGTACAAAAATATTCACCCTCCCTCAGAGTTTTCGTGGCTGTGAAATCAAACAATTGAGCACAAAACAGTTTTTTGAACCAGACTGTAAATATGTTTATTTGGTTGGACATTTTAACGTGGAAATCAGTGGAGATTGACTCACTTTTGGAGCAGCCTCTAGGGTCAGTCAAGGAGCTACAACAAACCTTAATCACTCATGAGCCTCATCCTAGAAGTTAAATGGTTAATGCCTATCCTTCAGATGTTATTTCAATAGAGACATCTGTTGTTTGAACAGATTTAATATGGATGAATGTAAAATAACATTAATAACCATCATGGGTTAGCATGTAGGCTAAATCATCCAAGCTAAAATACCTTTTTGTGATTGACGTAAGGTGGGCAGGGTCAAGCCAGCTTCCAGGTCTGTTGTTCTTCCTTCAAGAACATTCTTCAGAACCTGAGTGACATCCCAGACGGTTTGTCCTGTTCTTCATCTACGGCTGTGGTCTGGACCCAGATCAGCTGGAGGACTCTGGTTTTACCCAAGTACCCCATTATGAAAAAGAAAATCTATCCTGCTTCAGCTCTCAGGTTTTATGTACCATCACAAGTTTTTATCAGGTCAATGTAACTTCAGGAAAAAAATCAAATTAAAATGCTACATCATTATTTATTGAACAAACAAACTGCAGAAATAGTGAGTGAAATCTACACATTATAATTCAATAACGTGTTGAACTACTATTAGCTGCAATACAGTTCTGTTTTGTTTTGTTCATGAGTGTCATTTCTTTAATTCAATTGTTGCAGTAGTTATGGTTTCTGCGTCGTCAGTAAAGGTTTGTGTCCACACACGAGTCTTTCCTTTAGAAAGAGGAGATCTTGAGTTTAGCGTGCCTGAATCCCACCAGCGTGGTTGACAGCTGACATGAGTCAGATCCGTGTTCTCAGGGCGTTGCACCTGCAGATGCTGAACGGGAAGCGCCAACAAGAGCCGTCCCAACCGAGCCCACGAGAGCAAATATTTACCCAGGACCTGTTCCAGCCCAGAGACGGAAGCAGGAGCCCGTTAGGACACCTCAGCACTAAACCGCCTCACATCCTAGTTGGAGGCAGCCGCAAAGACACTTATTGACTTAACTTTGGTTTGCTGGAATCTTGACAGAGTGCATAAGACTTAGGCATCATGTAAAAAAAAAAACACTCAATAAAGTTGACTTGACTTAGCACACAGACAGCCCTTGTTAAGGTGACTCCTGAACTGCTAAATGCAGATGGAGATGTTGGATTCTGAGTCCGAGGATGGAATTAAGATTTATCCTCTTAGCGCATTACTTTTATGAATTCTACTTTTCAGTCGCTCTGAAGAAGTTCACGTCATCAGTATCTCAGTTCAGTTGTGGAGTACCACAGAGGTCAGTTCTTGGTCCACTCCCACTCTCTATTTACATGCTACCTCTGGAGAGGCTTATTCAGGACTATAATTGAACTTCATTCTTGTGCTCTTTCTTCATCAATGCTCATATTTGACCCTTTGCATGCAAAGATAATTAAATTCACTGAAGTCTGGCCATTTGTAAAGCCTTCACTCTTGAGTGTTAGTACCTCGTGATTTTTTCATTAATTCATTTTAAACAAAATGGTTGTGGCTCTCAGAGAACCGAATCAAAGCAGCTGGACGTCCTTTTCTTTTGTCCTTGAAGACGTCTTGGCTTCTGTCCTGAAGGCTTCGTCAGTTTAACCAGACTGGTGTGGAGTTTTGAGTCCATAAACTGTTGAGGTCATCTGTACATCACCAACCCTCCCTCCACCTCTCTGTGGAATCCATCTGTGGAATCTTCACAGCCAACAGCTCACAAATCCTCATCACTTCAAACGTCATCAGAACCATGTACAAATTTCTAAGATGTTGACTTGCTGTGCCTGAAATAGTCCCTCGTGTCGTTTGACTCGGTTACTGAGTATGATGTTGGGATCACAACGTTTGGCAGTGGGAATGCTTTCACATGTGTGACCTTTGCTTCCGAAAACACTTGTAGGAACCAAACACATGAGGAAAAGAGCTTGGAATAACTTTCTGTCTCCTGGTCATTTATTTTTTTATTTTTTTACAATAAACAGATTGTTTTTTGATGATTTATTTGTACTTGTTGCATTCCTCACATGTTGCACCATCCATGCAGCTCCAACGCTGCTGATTTGATGAACTCCATTTTCTACACAATAAAAAACAACAATAAATTCACTTTTATGTCCAGTTCTTGAGTTCTTTGTGTGGTTCTTGATTACAAGACACGTCGTCAAAGGAACCCAAACCATCCAAATGGAAGTTTTTCTATACTTTTATTACAGAATTACAGAAGAGTTCTGTATAGAAAGTAACTTTTCCAACGTGATGAAGATGGTGTTTTCTGAGTGTCCAAACAAAGCGCCAAGATTCTGACTTCTGGGTTGAGGCCAAGAAGCAGGAGAAGCTGCAGTTCCTCTACCGACCACTAGGGTCCTGATCCAACAGTGAGTTCATGTCCATTGACCTCCAAGTTAAAATGTCCAACTTTACAGCAGAAATAAACGTATTTACAGTCGGGTACATAAACAGTTTGGTCTCTACAGTTAGAGACATTTTGTGTACCACATCAGATAAATTTTACGTAAAACAAAAAATTGATGTATAATGTGGGGAGAGAACTTTTGATTGGTGGCTATCATCGCTTCAGCATTGACTTCTAAGATCTGAATCGAAACCAAACATTCATATTTTATCAAGAATTTAGTTGATGTCAATAATTTTATTACCAGACCTCTCTGGCTGGTTGTGGGTTGTTCTGGACGGGTCCAAGGATGAAGCTTAGCTACGAGCGCGTAGCTTGTGCTAACCGGGTGTTGGTCCTAAGTGGAGCTTTGCTGGTCCTGGTTTCAGTTCTGGCAGCACTAGTTCTGGATGTTGTTTCAGTAGCAACACTGAAATGAGGATGTTTTGACAGATTTGATCAGAATGAGGGTAAAGAAATACAAATTAGCATTGTAGTTTAGCATAAGCTAAATCCACTAGGGTGACGTAGCTAACTGGGGTTTACATAAGGTGGGCGTGGTCCACATGACTTATGACACCTCAGCAGTACAGAATGAGGAGAAGAACATCTATAAACACTCATCAAGAAACCCGTGGGTGATGATACAAGAGGTTTGTCTTCTTCTTCAGTCTCAAAATGAAAGTTCTTTGCACAGTTTCATCAGTCAGGATTAAACAAAAAAATAAAATAAAATAAAATAAAAAATACTTCCCAGAAAACAATGTGACTCCCCAAAAAATCCCTGGATTCTGGGCTTCATTTGGACCTGAAACTGGAGACCATTATCAAGAACCACAACAGGACTTTCAAATAGAGGCTCAGCTGCAGTGAGGAAAATGTTAAGATGTGCAGATGTTTTCAGAAATCTGTAAGAATTGGACCCAAATCTACAAAAAAACAAAGTAAAACTGGAATAAAGTATCCTGTAGGAGCGCTTTCGCGTTCTCTCAACGATCCAAGAGAGTTTGATGTTTACTGAACATTTTCCAGGAGGTTGAAGCACCATGTCACAGCAGTTCATGGTTCTGAACTTTTGGACCCAGAAACTCTCCAGATGTTTTTCCTGTCAGAGCCTTTGGTCATCCTCAAGGAGGTGGTGAAGCTGAAAGTATAACTTGTGATGAGCTCAGGACACCAACACAGCAAATCCTGGACCAGGATTAGGTCCAGAAACTGATAACCAGCATGTCAGAGAGAATTAGGGAAGTTTAGAAGAACCGAGACCGTGTACATCAACTAACCAATCATGAGAGGCTCAAGAAAGAAAGAAACACAAAAAGCAAGTAAATAAAAAAGTTTGGTCCCAGAAGAGCAGTTAGACTGTCAATTAGACTGCAGCGTAGCAAGGGTTAACTAAATCAGTCACCGTGTTCCTCCTCTGACCATTAACTCAGAGATGATCTATTAACTGTGAAACGGTCACCTTCAGGAGCAGCTCTGAGGCCCACCAGCATGGGCCACATGACCACAGACAGACTCCATCAGGAAGGGTGACTGTCAAAATGCTCAGTGGCAGACCTGAGAGTCATCATACCAACACTGCAGGATCTGAAGTTTTAGAAATAATTAAAGTTGCACAAATGAACATAAATCTGTTGTAAATGGAGATATTGATAATTAATTAAACAAAAAAAAAAAAAAAGTGAGAGGATGAAGTCCGTTAAACTGAACAGTAAATTTTTAAAAAGTCAGCAAAATAGTGATAAATGTATTTTTAAATACTATGATCACTTAGCAAGTACATTTAAATTTTGTTACTGGATGTCAGTTTTAACACAAATAAGACTTTCCTAAATAGAAGATCTGGAGAAATATGACTTGTGTACTTCAGAAGACAGGAAGACCACTTCAGTCTTTCTGCAACTGGAACATCAGTGCACTTGGTGACATCACATCTCCGCAACAGGACACTAGTTTACTAGGATCATATTTGCTGTTGTGAATTAAAAAAAGTAAGGGATCATGTGACCATCACCTGTTCATACTCAAGGATAGCTTTCCTGTCCAGTTGAATTTAGCTGAAATCAGTTCATCTTTGAGAATACTGTCAAAGATGACAGAACTTTTGTTCAAAACAAGCTGTAGTTTGTGGTTCAGGACCTCTAAAAGTCAACTTTGTCACATGGTTTAGAAATTCAAGCATTATAATAATAAATATTGTGTAATCCTGTTTTGTATTAGGAATACAGAAGTGATGGCTTCATCCTTATTCAGATTCTCACAACTTAAATTCTCCTCTCCACTGAGCAAAATAACCTTTCTATTCATTTTTATTTATGAAAGTGCGCGCAGGAAACGCCGTCCTCCGGGAAAGTCCCTGCGCGCTTCCGTGTCAGTGCGCGCGGCCGCATCACTCTGAGCGTGCCGACCAATCAGCATCCTTCTGAGACCTTACCTGGCCTCAGATGCGAGCCGCCGCGCGAACCCGCGCGCACATCCACCACTGTCGTCGTCATCAGTCTTAAATTCACGCAAATACACGTTCCAGGTGTTAGTTCCAGGTGTGACGGAACTCACGTGGCGGAGGAATCTGTGGACTCTACCAATGTCCGCTATTAAAGTCTATATCTTTATTCACCTGACAGAATACGATGAAGGAGTGTTAAAAATAACCTAAGACGATGTGAAGGGCGTGTTACATGCTAACTGAAAACGTGTCCACTCGCACTTGTCCACCAGGATGTCTCACAGAAAAACACACGGAAATCTCAAATTACACACTTTCCCAACGGAGTTTCGTCAGCAAACAGAGCGATGGGTAGGGGGCGGGGCCTCAAGACAGGTGCTTAAAACCGAGCAGGTGAGGCTGGAGGAAGCCTACAGAAGATCTTGGAGCTGCAGTCAGTCTCGTCTCACCTGAGCAGCCAGGAACAGGTGAGTGATGCCTTTAAGTTCCAACTATTCTGCAGAAAAAAAGGATTTTTATTGAAATGTTGACCTCCACGTACAAGATCAGGTACCCTCAGGTCAGCTCTGGAGAAACCTGATCTCGACTGTAAATTTCAGAAAAATCAAGTGAAAATCTAATTTTAGTTGTAAATGCTAGTATGAATGCTTGTAGAACCAAACTCTGGAGATCTGAGCAGACCTCTGAACTTCTTTACTTCGGTAACATGTTTCTGTTGGTTGGTGGACGGTGCCTCCTGGTAACCGTGGCAACGGAGCTGGCTGGCTCCCAACCCGTGAGCTGGTGTGTTTCCTGTTCTCACCTGTCCATCTTCTGTCCCAGCCGACCATGAACACCATGAAGGCAGCGCTCTCTGTGCTCGTCCTCTGTGCCGCCGTGTCCTCTGCCGTCGCCAAGTACATCCCAAAGACGGGCAGGAGGGTCCCACAGACGCTGTCCAGAGGTGACGGACAACAGACATGCACCTGAGGGACACCTATGAGAGGAGGCGGAGTCTGACGTTTGACATGTCTGTGTCTGTGCAGGATGGGGTGACCAGCTGATCTGGGCTCAGACGTATGAGGAGGGTCTGTACTGGTCCAGGTCCAGGTAAGACCCGAGAGGAGAAGAAGAGGGGCGGGTCTAGACTTGTAGGGGACTTGTGCAAGACTGAGTTTGGGCCCCTGGTGAGTCCAGCTGAAATAACGCAACGGCTTATTAGGAACTATTTCAGTAAGAAAGGAAAAAGGTGTAGCAGCAGAGAGGTGAAATTTAAAAACTAATTCAGGCGAACGCCTCTCCTGGTGGACAGATCGCTCCTTGTCTCCTGTTTGTTTGTTGATAAGAACTTGTTTAATTGAGCTTTTTCTTTTTCAGTCATGCAGATGTAGATTTGCTGCTGTTTTAGGGGCCATTGTCAAGAATAAAAAAATCCTGAAAATGCATTAATTTCTTAGAAAGAAGATGTTAATCTCAACAGTTTCAAGGAAAAATTCTATTTGCGTCCGAAATTTGCAAGCCATAGCTATTTTTGACATTTAAAACTTTAAATTTAACAGTTTGTGAGAAAAAAATGAATCCATGAATTGTGATTTTATGATCTATCAAAGTGAAAAGAAATTTCAAGGATAAACAGTTTTCAGATTTTAAAATTGACAATTGAAATATGAAATTTATGACTTTATAGACCTGCAAACTTTCAACAAAAAAACCCCACAAAATTTCTTATCCCATACGTTTAACAACTTGCAAGAAAACAAATCTAGAAATCATGAATTTATCATTTGTAAATTTGCAAAAAAAAAAATAAAAAATTAAGAAAATGTCTTCTTTTCCAAACTCACAACTATACGATAAACTCTTACGCATCACTACCCAGACAGTGCACGTTTTCGGTCTGGAGTTATCGCTTCAGTTCTTTAAAGTAAATAGTGGATTTTGAGGCTGAGCAGGTGGGCTGGCGGTCGCAGGGGCTCGCTGCGACCGGATGTAGACGGTTGTGGTTGGGGGTGTAATCAGCTTTCATGCTGTGTGCTTCAGGAACAAACCTCTGATGGTCCTGTTCCACCTGGAGGACTGCCCCCACAGCCAGGGTGAGTCCAGTTACTCCAGCAGCTCTAATAACTCATGCACAGAGGTTCTGAAACTGTCATCTGTTTCCAGCGCTGAAGAAGGTCTTCTCTGAGGACGACAAGATCCAGAAGATGCTGGATGAGGACTTCATCGTTCTCAACCTCATGGTAGGATTTCACCTCTCAGGACTTTGGGGAGGAATGTGTTCTGCCTGATCACATGATCATGCTCAGATGTGTTATGATCTGTCTCCGGCAGTATGAAACCACAGACAAACACCTGTCTCCTGATGGACAGTATGTTCCTCGGATCCTGTTTGTTGGTAAGAACATCTTCTTCTCTAACGCCTTCAGAACAAGCCATTTCTACTGTGCTAATGTAGCTCTGCTGCTGTGTTTGGGATCATTGTCCTGTGGTCCATATGTTCTCACATTTGTCTCTAAAAGACTCTACAGAGGAGTTCATGGTCCACTCAGTAACTGACAGGTGTCCAGGTCCTCAAATCACGACTCCTCCACCACCGTGCTTGACAGTGAGGTGTTTCTGCTGAAAGTCTTTGTCTAGTTTTCTCCAAACATGGTTCTGGACATTAAGACCAAACATCTCCACACTGGTCTTACCTGCCAAGGAGACAACGTTTTAGAAATCTGCTGGTTTGTTTAGATGTACAGTTCTGAATCTCACTTGTGCTTCCATGTTCTATTTACACACAAGAAGTTTTCTCCTGGAAACTTTTCCAAATAAACCATACCAGTTCAGTCTTCTGCTAGTCGTGTTGTCATTAAATTTTAACATGCTTTTAATAACATATGCTTTTAATAATGTTTAATATGCTTTTAATAACATTTAATATGCTTTTAATAACATTTAATATGCTGAGTGAGGCCTGGAGCTTTTTTTTTTTTTTTTTAAGTATTCCACAGGCTGATCAAGCAGTACATTTTCTGAGACGTCCACTCATGGGAAGACTGACAACTGCCTTGACTTTTCCACCTGAATAATCTTTCTCTTTGTAGAAAATTAAACTCAAGAGTTTAGAAAGCATTTTATAAGTCTTTCCAGATTAACGTGTATGAAAAACTGCTTCTCTAAGACCACCTCTGATGTCTTTCCCTCCTAGTATTGTGTTTACACACACCAGAATGCTCCAGATCAGGAAACTGATCTGAGAAAGGCCGAGAACCGCTGATATGAGATGGTTCTTATTGTGTTTTTACTCAAGAATTCGGGATGGTTTCAGCTCACGCCGCTGTCATCTCTCCACAGACCCTTCCATGACTGTGAGGGCTGACATCAACGGTCGCTACGCCAACCGCATGTATGCTTATGAAACAGGCGACATAGCTCAGTGTAAGTGCAGCACACGTGATGTTTGCATGCGTGTTGTGCTGGGAAAACGGATATAATGTGCATTCTGTCTGTTCTTCAGTGCTGAGCAACATGCAGAAAGCCAAGAAGCTGCTGAAGTCTGAGCTGTGAACGCCGGGACGCCGCATCGGGACGCCGCCGCGCCGGGTCAACGCCACGCCGGGACCACAGAGTCTCAACACGCCAGTTTACACTCATCAAACCAAGCACTGGACCGTTTCCTGTCCTCACCCTCGCATGTTTCCTCCTTTATTCATCTCACATTTGTTGTGCCTTCATTTGTCTTTTCAATAAAAACACCGCTGTTACTGTACATGCATGTCTGATGTTTAATACTGTCACTCACACTCAATAAGTCTCTGTGTTGCCCGTGGTTGTACAAGTACGGGAGTTTCCAGAATCTCCTTCCATGGAGATTAAAGGAATTAAACAGAAAATGGGAAAATGATAAAAGCAATGTGTAAGCAACAGTAATATAAGTCTAGTCAGATGGTTAAAACAGCAGTTTAATCTGAAACTCCCTGTGTTAGCATTAAAATCACTGTCAAATGACATTAACAGCCTGAATATATTAGATCTGTTTTTTTAAAGTTTAAGTAACACGCATTAAACGTGTTACTACATGTGCTAGTTAACCAATAAATCAGACGTGCTGAATGTAAGCTACAGCTTATAGGATCTAACCGATGACTGAAAAAGAGCAGTCATTATGTGAACTTGCTAATTACTGGATTTATGGCATATTAAATGCTCCACTAATAAATGTCTTCAGACGTGTTTATACAGATGGTAAGTAGCCACTAAACTGGGTGTGCTAAATATAACCTATTGATTGTGCTGCACTCCAGCGCTAACCCTCACTTCTGTATTAGATTCACGTTGAACAAAGATTTGTTGCAGTTCCTCGATTGACCACTAGGGGCTGGCCCCAAAGGTGAGTCAAACTCTGCTGACTCTAACGCTCACTTCCAGTCCCCCTGGGCCACCAGATTCTCATCAGTGGTTGTTAACAGTTTGTCATGAAGGTCTGAACAAGTCTGTCAATGACACGGCCACTTGTGTCATGGCGTGCTGAAGCAGCGCGACATCTAAAACCTGCAGGACAGCGGCCCTCGAGGACTGGAACTGAGAAACACTGCTCTAACATTAAAATGTTCAGCGTTAGAGCAGAAATTAACATATTTATAAGCTGGTTTTAAAAAACATTTTGGTTTTAATTGTTTGATTTCACATCCACAACAGCTCTGGGGAGGAAGGATTTTTTTGTACCATGCCAGGAGAGTTTATATAAAGCATTACATTTATTGCTAATATGACTGACTGACCGTTGGCACGCATGATATTACACATATCATGGAAACATATGATATTCGGAAGGGAATCATTTAAGGGATCAAACAGCAGCTCCTGAAAGAAGCAAACCAGCATGAGGGCAAGGCTTCTCCTTCACCATGCCTTGAGGGCAGTTTGTTTAGCTGCAATGCATTCTGGGAAGTCAGCCAACCCCAACAAAGGTCTTCTTGTTGGTCTGTTAAATGATCCGTTGAAGGTGGAGCTGTTTTCTGATGCAGCTCTTCTGCTCTCTAAAGAACAACAGTGTTCTGTCTCCGTGGAATCAGTCAGGTGTGGTTTCAACATCCTGGAGAGGCGGAGTCTTGTTGCCTGGTAACTGGGATTGGCGTTCAAGTTCTTTCGAAGCTTCTTTTTACTTGTACTGAATGGTACCCTGTTAGTAGGGACTGACTCGTCCACCCCTGAGTAATCAAAAATAAGCAGACCTGATTCTACAAAACAAATCTTCCTCGTCCCACTGTCATCACAGCTTTACCATATAAATGTTGGTTCCAGAGGGTGTAGCTAGTTCTGATGTCGGTTCTGGCACCACTTGTTTCAGATGTTGTTGGCTAGTGGTCCAGTCAGAGGAGTCCAGACATGATCCGGAGAAAAAGTCCGTGTAAAGGAGGACCAGCTAGTGGTGTTAGCTGATAAGGCAGAGAAAAGTCTAAGTTTAAAGAGAAGATAGCTGCATCAGTCAGAACCCTTTCAGACCAACCCAGAACTGGTTGTAGTGCTCTCTAAGTGAAGTTGACCACAGAACAAGCCATATTATCTTGAAGTTAAAAATGTGGTGCTTTGGTAAATCTTCATTCACAGCGCAGAAGCCAAGTCAAGACTGTGCTAAGTAGTTAATGTAGCTGTCAACCGAGGAAGCAACAATTAAAAGATCACACCCCCACTTACACACACATTTGTTGATATATACAATTTTACTTAATGAGGTTCACAAAAATTCCCCGTACAGTTGTGAGGGTTTAACTAACCTAATAAAGAGGTCAGTGAATGTAGACAGAAACTGATCTGGTCATTATCAATGACACCATGGAAACGTCTAGATGTTTGTCGAGTGACAATAAAACAAAAGAAAAGCTGTCATTAATCACAGCTCACGGAGGGAAGCGGCGTGGTCAAACTCCCGCCAGCAGGCGGCGGCAAAGCGCTCGTCAGCTGCCTGTCAGCAGCAGCCGGTAACACACGAAGAAGAGCCGGAAGCGAAGATGGCTGCGTGCGGTCGCGTCGTCCCGCAGATGTTGCGTCGTTTGTCCCCGTGTGTGTTACCTGTGTGTCGTCAGGTCCAGGTGAGTCTCTAAGTGTTTGTTCAAGGAACGTGAAGGGTGTTGGGGCTGCGCCGCGCCATGTTCCGTTAACCTCGCCTCCTTTCTCCGCGTGCATCCGTGACGTCGCTGAAGTACGCTGATGATTGGACGGCAGGTTAAAGGTTAAATTCATCCTAAATGTAGCGCTTTTAAGCAGTTTAATCTGCTCCAGTTTCCAGTATTTGCAGGCGTTTGTGTCATCATTTTTCTCAGTGTGTTAATTAACACAGCTGATATTTTCAGGAAAATGTTTTTATTTCCTCTGAATAATGTTGAAGTAACCTCAGCTCTTCAACTCATCTGCTTTTTGAGGTTTTTTATATTTTATTTTTATCTGGAGTTTGGAAAGCTTCCACATGTAAACAGATATCTGTTGTCGACATCATAAGAAAAAGTGCCAGAATCATCACCACGAGCAGTGTAGAAAGATGTTTTAAAAGTCTTAAACTTGAAGATGGGAAAGACTCAGGACATTGTCCAAGCTGGTGTTCACGTCACTTTTAAGGAGGACGGTCAGATGCACGAACCTGATTCATATCACATTTATATCCATGTATGAACAGGCCTGAAACAGGCCTGAAACATCTTAAATCTTAAATGTCCACTTGTCAGATCTGATGTGGAAAACCCAAGAGGAAAACCTCAGAATGACTTAAATCAGGGGTCTCAAACTCCAGTCCTCGAGGGCCGCAGTCCAGCATGTTTTAGATGTTTCCCTGCTTCTTCACACCATGA
>JAOWBL010002893.1:0-12996 GCA_028564865.1 Zenarchopterus dispar | reverse complement strand
GCATAAACAAGAAGAAACAAGACTGAATTTCCATAACAGTTCTTGTTCAGACAGAGACGTGCAGTAAACTGCACTCAGGACACAGGTCAGAGTGGCCGAGACTCGTTTTTCCATGACACCCAGCCTGCAGAGAAAGTAAAAGAACACAGACAGAGACGGCTCCTAAGAATATTGTCAGTCTAAATGCACTGATTGACAACAACGACAACATACCACTGGGGCTGTAAAAACTGGGGCTTTACAAGAAGGAGGGCAAATCTTTTATGTTCAAAGTTATTTAGTTTAAAGACTTGGCAACCTGCTTTTACAAAGGATAGTCTCCACAGCTCCTACTGTTTTTTTCATTTTCTTCAGAGTTCAGCACTGTGTGACCACAGCATTCGCTCATGGACTGGTTGTAAAAGAAGAAAAAGATTGAACATGCTATTATAAACAGAGAAAAATATTTGTGCTGTGAAGCTGTGACAGATCATTCTAGTTGAGGAAAGTTGTAGAGCCCTTGAAACACAAAAAACTTTAGATTCACCTTTTGCTCATTTGACTCAGCCTAACTTTATTACCACTACTTTTCCATGGATCTGTGAGGACACGATTTCTTGATTTAAATCCAAAAGACGTTTAATCCAGCTGGTACATCAAGTTTTATAGTTAGAGGTGTAACAGGGTTACATTAGATAATCTGAAGCAGAAGGATCTCAGGTCACTGAGTTCTTTCTCTTCTCACTCCCCTCTGTGGGTCTCTCCTTTCATCCTGAACATTACAGTCCAACTCAGTTGACTCGTGACGTGTTGGCATATGTAAGGTCTCTCTCCTCTTCCCAACCTCCCTCTTTTCAAGATGCTTTGACACCAAGAACAGATCTCTCTATGGCCTCTCCTTCCTTGCTGTCAGTGTAATCAGTCTACATGGCAGCATGATGTGGGGTGTAAGTAAAGGAACACTCAATTCCCATACGTTAACTTGGTGCTTGGTGGTGAACCTGACTCTGCAGAATTTTTCCCAAGCCATAAACTCCAGCCCTCTCCTGCTCTGAGTAGATCAAGGGTAGAAAAGAGAGTTTATTTTAA
Organism: Zenarchopterus dispar; assembly: GCA_028564865.1. Classification (NCBI taxonomy): domain Eukaryota; kingdom Metazoa; phylum Chordata; class Actinopteri; order Beloniformes; family Zenarchopteridae; genus Zenarchopterus; species Zenarchopterus dispar. Next base: position 11,928 of record JAOWBL010002893.1, on the reverse strand, counting down.
TCCCTGAGGGGATTAAGAACCCCATGAGGGATTAAATGAGACTTCTTTCTCAAAAGGAACAAATTACTGTACCACCACAGACTTGGGAACTATTTTCACTGTGGTCTGTCCAGAACAAAGTAGATTAGTCATATCTCCATTTTGATGTATCGCTAATCACATTGCAATCGGAGGTGAGGTTGCATATTTCTGCTGCTTCGAGCCCTGAGTCCTTTCACTATAATAGAAAATGACTTTTTTAGGACTTTACACACATGCACACACACACACACATGCACAAACATACACACATATGATAAAAACAAAACCTTTCAAAGTGGAGTTTGCATGTTCTTCTCATGTTTGCATGGGTTTTCTGTAGGTACTTTGGGTACTACTTGTTGATTCTAAATTGTGTGTTTGTGGTTGTTTATCTCTGTCTTACACTTAAATGAATTAGCAACCTATCCATAGTAAACGCCTTTCACCCATTTGCTCTCAGCAGTCCCCTGTGACCCTGAATCAAACTGAAATAGGTGTAGATATTGGACAGATGATACATAGTTAAGTCCAGAGGAATTTGGACAATGACAGAGCTTTTATGTTTATTTTGTTGATCAATGAATTTAGAAAACTGTTAAGCAATCAAGATGTAATCAAAGTGTAGAATTTCACAGGTTTCACTAAAAATATCGTAGTTAGCACTTTGTAATTGTAGTTATTATAAGCATAGAACTTCCATATATAGTTACTCAATAATTATAGATAATTATAAATACATACATTTACATAATTAGAAATATACATTTGATACTGAAGCAATCTGCTGATTTGGCTCCACTTATGATGGCCTCCTTCACTTGTATTGAGATCAATACCTGGTATCAGCTCCAGACCTTTTATCTGTGTTATTTGTCTAGAAGTAGTAAATTCACCACATTTAACCACTTCACTTGTTTTCATTTAACAGTCTAAATATGTTTAAGTGCCTACTTTGCTTAAAATGGTGGTATTTTTTTCAAGATTCTTTTGCTTCTTCTACATATTGGATCTCTTGGGACTGCTCCACGCATCATCACTGCCTTCTGGAGTTTGCTGATGACTGTTGGTGTGGCTCTGGCTATTTCCTGCCAACACCTAATAAAACTGAGGAGCCTGAGAATTTCGCTGATGCGTGTTTCAGAAGTAAACTTCCACAGTCCATATTATTCATTTCAAACATTTATTGAAAAATTTCATTGGTGTCATGAAGAGAAAGTTGTACAGTAAATGACCAAAACAATAACAACACAGTGCAAACACTATCAAAGACTTGTGACTAGTTCTCCACAGCTTGACTTGAAAAACATGCATGAGTGAAGTTATACTTCTCAGCAAATAAGAAAACTACAGTCATTATTATTCTTTAATTAGCATCATGCAAACTAGCTGTGAATGTTCTTATCTTCAAATTCAAATGAAATCAAATATCGCAAAATGTCAATTTTTCTAAATAATCCGGCACCTGTTAATAAGTTCCTGTTCTCTAGGAATATTGAAAAGGTTCTAAAAGAGCCATCACACCCTAGGCACAAACTGTTTGAACACCTGCCTTCAGGCAGACATTTTAGATCCATAAAAACAAAAACAAACAGACTTAGAAATAGTTTCTAATCTTAAGCCATCACCATGTTAAATGCTGCTAAATAGACATCTATGGCAAGTTTTTGATTTCAACTTGACCAAGGGACAGGTGCAATATGTTGTACATCTGTATGATTGTGTCAGTTTTTAATTATTAATGTCTATTTATTTATGTTTTTTACGTTTTTAAGCGTTATCTTCCTGAGCACCAAATTTCGTTGTATATGTTCATTGATACAATGACAATAAAGTATCTATCTTTACAGTCTATCTATCTCTATCTCTCTACCTCTCTATCTCTCTATCTATCATGGCCAAAATATGGGGATGGGCAGGCATCTGCAGTTTATTGGCTGAAAGAGAGCTACGCATATGACACTGGTATAGAATTGAGTGAAATATTTGGATATTTGCATATTTATTTATGAAATGGATATGTACTTTTTTTTTTTTTTTTTTTTTTTACATATGATCAAACAGAAAACTATTTCTCAGCACCCTGAAATAAATGTTCTTTTAGCCACACATAAACCCTGGAAGTCCTGGATGCAGATTTAACTGGCCTTTCTAACAAACTCACCACTCTTTGTCTCACACCAATAAGGGGTTACATTTATTCATCTTGTTTGATTTGTTTTTACTGTCCTCTCATTTGCGATTTTAACTTTTTCTTTTGAGATGGAGGATTGGACTCAAATTTAAGTCAAGTAAAAAGACAATTTCTTTTTTGACTTCTACTGTTTGTATTTAATCCAGTAATGAACTGTCAAAGCTTTTCTATTGACTTTTGTTGGCACTGATAAAAGCTGCGTTCCAGCTCACCCTTTCTCCTGTTTTATTTTAGTGCTAATGAACAACTGTCTCCTAATAGCCTTTGAATATGCTTACAGAGCACCAAACCTATAATTGTAAAATAAGACACATAAGCAGATAAGCAATATTAGTTGGCTCCCTTTTAAATAACATTTTTTTCTTTATTTTTGTTACACCCTGCCACAGTGATAGCTGATATGGACAATAAAGCACTGGAGCCTGATTCTGTGAGTATCTCAGTGGAGGAGCCCACCATGTGTCACGGGGATGGCCAGCTTTTAGCTCAGACTCACCTGCACCACGAACCATCCATGCTGGCCCACCTGAAGAAGGTTGACAATGATATTAGTGACCCACAGCATTTCTCTCACCTACCCAAACGCTCAGCCGTGGACCTGGAGTTCATCAACCTCTCTTACACCATCGAAGAGGGATCATGCTGGAGGAGGAGAGGTAGCACATACTCAAGAACTTAAGTTACAGTAATGCAAAAGTAAATATGTTTCAGGCCTTCTTGAGCAGCTTCAAGCAGGTGGTGTTGCTGGGCTGGTGCTAAAGATCAGAACTCGTTCAACTAAGACAAATTTCAAGAAATGTTTTGTTTTTCCATAAACATAAAGCATCTATGTCACCGTGCCATTTAGTGTCCTAAGTGAGGTTGAAACCTCCTTTTAGGCAAAGCAAGGCATAGCGAGTTTATTTGTATATCACATTTCAACAACAAGGCAATTCAAGGTACTTTACGCAATGAAAATATAAAAAAAAGTCAAGTGAAAAAAAGATTAACAGCATAATGGCATTATAAAGAAAAGGTAGAAGACATAAGCTAGAGTTCCAGGATAGTATTGAAATTAACATTGTTTACATTTTAATTCAGAATGGTTTAAATAATTCAGTCAAAAGCAGCTGTAAACCAATATGTTTTTAACCTTGATTTAAATGGACTGAGGGTTTCAGCATTCCTGCAGTTTTCTGGAAATTTGTTCCAGATCTGTAGAGCATAAAAGCTGGATGCTGCTTCTTCATGTTTGGTTCTGATTCTGGGGATACAGAGCAGACCTGAACCAGAAGACCTGGAAGGTCTGGATGGCTGAAATGGCAACAAGAGAACTCTGATGTATTTTGGTCCCAAAGCATTCAGGGATTGATAAACTAACAGAAGTATTTTAAAGTCGATTCTCTGAGATACAGGGAATCAGTGTAAGGACCTCAGACCTGGAATAATGAGATCCAGCATTCTGGATCAGCTGTAGCTGTCTGATTTACTTGTAGGCAGATCTGTGAAGATACCATTGTAATAATCAGTTACTGAAGATAAACGCATGGATAAGTTTTTCAAGATCCAGAGGAGACATTTGTCCTTTGATCCTGGAGATGTTCTTCAGGTGATAGAAGGATGACTTTGTAGTTGTCTTAATGTGTCTCTGAAGGTTCAGGTCTGAGTCCATGACTACACCCAGATTTCGGGTCTTATCAGTGGTTAGTAGCTGTAATACTTGAAGCTGTGTGCTGACTCTTAAACACACGTCTTTTAGTCTAAAAAACAACTACTTCAGTTTTGTTTTTGCTCAGGTGAAGGAAATTGTGCTGGTGCTCACGGTAGCATCTAGGCAGGCAGATAACCATTCATAAAAAAAATAACCACATCAGATACACCTTTCATGTGGTTTATTTGTTGGTTGGTGCGATTCAGTGGGTGTGTGAGCGAATAAATGAATGGTAAAAAGGCTGTGCTGGCTCAAGGCACAACATGACAGAGTGAACATGACTTCTTCTTTGGTCTTGCCGCAAAACAGGAAGTAGCAGACAACCTAACTTCTGGTTTACTAAAATGAAGTTTCTAACATGTAAAACTTCTTATTATAAAACAGTAAACAATATAAATGCATTAATAACACAACAATAATGTGGGGTTGGTTCATAAGGGGGCAGAACACTTCCCACCTGACATCAGTAAGATGTCACACTTCAAACCCTTAAACAAAGGTGGTTACACAGCATCAGATAAAAGAAGAACAATATCTGTGACTGGTCTTAAGTAAACTTTACTACTTTCACTTCTACTTTTCAGATAAGTCCATTAGAATTAGGGTGAACCTTTTCAATGACTCCCATTGACCATTGGTTTTGCTTTGCAAGGGGATCCTTCAGAAGGACCACACCCCCCGGCTGTAGGTTGAATCTCGTGGAATCCCACTTGCGGCGACACTGCAGCGTCGACAGATATTCCTTCCGCCAGCAATGCCAGAAGGAGTTGGTGAGGCTCTGAACTCTTCTCCACTGCTGCCAGAGTAGATCTGTCTCGTTGAAGTTGCCTTGTGGTGCAAGGAGCACTCCCACCTTCAGAGTCAGGAGTGTGGCTGAGGTGAGGATGAATGGAGACTATGGGTTGCTCGACACTGTAACCAGTGGCCTTGCGTTCATGATGGCGGCCACCTCTGCCAGGAAGGTGGCCAGGACGTCGTGGGTGAGATGCTGGGATCCAAGCTGTGAAAGCTGAGAGTCTACAATCCTACGAGCCACCCCTATCATCCGCTCCCAACTACCCCCCATGTGTGAAGAGTGCAGAGGATTAAAGACCCAATTGCAACAACTATCGCTAAGGACGGACTTAATGCATAGGTCAGAGGGAATCTTGTCAAACCCTAGCTCTCTACATGCCCCTATGAAATTAGTCCCACAATCTGATCTCAACTGCCTTGCTGGTCCCCGAATGGAAAAGAACCTGTGGGGTGCATTGATAAAGCTAGATGTGTCCATACCCTCTATGACTTCTAAATTAACTTCCCTGGTGCTCATACAAGTGAACATTACTGCCCAATGTTTGCTACACGCAAGCCCACTCCAGGTTCAACGAGAAGTCACTGATCATGGCCCAAACACATCAATGCCCATGTAAGAAAATGGAGGATCACTACTTAAGCGCTCTGTGGGAAGGTCAGCCATTTTCTTAGACTGTGTCACTCCTCTTAACTTGCGACATGCTACACATAAGTAAATGAGACTGCTGGTCTGTTTACCCTCTATGACCCAGTCCCCTGCGGACCTTGAAGCACCCTCTGTGAGGTGATGACCTTGGTGCCTGACCTTCTCATGGTAGAGGCAAATTAACAGACCAGTTACATGATGCTTGATGCCATAACAGTTCTGTAGTCGTTCCCAGACTTGATCAATCCCTGCTGGATCATTGAGATGGACTGTACAGATGTGTTTAATGCATGAGTGTCTAACATGTAAAACTTCTTATTATAAAATGGTGAACAATGTAAATGCATTAATAATAAAAATAGTGTGGGGATGGCTCATAAGGAGCCAGAACAGAAATCGTGGCACATTAATTTACTGATTTGTTTTATTTATCTACTCAGTGCTTGTTTGGACTCATTGTCACCTGGTGACATGATAATATAAAGTTGTGTGTCATCTGTGTGTTATGGTAACTTGTCTTGTGTACTATTATCTGATCCAGTGGGAGCATGTAAATTAGATGTCAAATGTTTTACTTTACTCTGAATTTCTGCAAAGGACCACAGTCCACAAAGGGTTTAGATCAGTGTTTGTCTTCATTTCCCTCAGAATAATTGCTGTTTTTAATCCAACAAAGTTCATAGTGTCTATGTTTGTGATAGGTTTTACGTTTCTTTTGTTATCAGACATGTATCTGACATGTATCTGGGTTTCTGATGAAGACGGAAGTCAACTGTGAAAATATGTGAGCTACACTTTGACAGATACTTTTCTGATAACAGAAGGAACTTAAAAGCTATTGTTGTTTGTGAGCAACAGTCTTGGGAGCCGGTGTTTCTACTGGATGGCTGGTACTTATGAATTCTGTTGCAAACAGAATTTATACCTGCAGTTTTAGTCTACCCAAGCATACAAGCTTCAGTTTGAATGTAGTACACAGAGAAGGATACAGAAGCAGAAGGAGGTTGACAAAGAGGCTGTGGCAGAATAACTTTTCTGATAATACATATTTTTGTCCAATGGAAGAAAAAGTCTTTGTTTTCAAATCTACCATGTAAAATACTAAGAGCTGGCAGGCTGCAGTTGCACATGGGGAGCGGAAAAGATTGCCTGTAAGAAAGGACTCACTCTGCCCCATGCTACACATTCACAGCAAATGATAAGAACAACTTAAGCATGCAAAATGAAGAATGTGCCAAACAATTCCCGCTACACATAGGATTGATGGAGCTGGAGTGAGAAATCCTGTCCCTCTAAAACCCTCCGCCATTATGACCAACCATGCTCGACCCATACCCTAAATAAAAGAGCTCAGGATAAAATCAAAACAGAAAAAAGAGATCACAGACCAAATAAAAAAAGAACTAATCCTTATATTATATTAAAGTTAACTAACCTGCAATATAACTCAAAGTTAGCCCAAGTAAATAGAAACGAAAAATGAAAGGAATCCAAATAAAAACAACAAATAAAAAGACCTGCTGTTGGTCTCTGTGGGTCAGAGACCAACAGCAGCAAAGTACAGTCCTCAGCAGTACAAGCCGTACAAGTAGCTGTATTGAACAGCATTTAACACAAAAAGGAAAAAGGGTAACGTGGCAAAATATACTGCTAAATCCAGTTGTACAAGGTTGAGCTTCTTCCTGAAACAAGCGGATTCAGCTCGAATCTTTTCTGATTGGTTGAATTTGTGGGGGCCTGTTGATGGGCAGAGCTAATGGATTGCGCTCATGCACAGCTCCTGTTGCTTGTAGGACACACACGTTTTCAACATATCAACATGTTATTGACGCCTCATTATAAGCATTTCCTGTAAATGAGTTCAACACCTCAAATCCAGCTATACATGGCTGAGCAGGAATCGAATTCAGAAGATGAACGTGGAAAGCACAAGGAGCTACTAAAACAAGAATTCAGTGTTCAGTAAATGCTACACTGTAGCTGCTTGATTTTGGTGACCTATCTTTGTTAATTCCCTTTAATTATTTTTTTCTCTACCGGCTTGACGCAACCGTAACGTAACAGAAGACGTAAGAATAGCCATCTTTGAAACACATACTGTAATGTTGTTACATGCTTATTCTGCCAGAATGAACTTCACAGTCTGCAACACACGTACAATATGTGAACGGTGTGCTATGTCTGTAGAAATTTACAACAAAACAATGAGCCAGGCCCCCTCCCTCTAATGTCACTTTTCCTGGCCATTTTTATGACCAGTGTCAAGCAATCAACCACTGAAGTTTGACAAAGTTTTTCAAGGAACAGGACAATAACTTCTCTTCACCATAAAAGTGATCTGATGCTGCTAATAATCTCAGTATTTAAGTTCTTGATGAACTTCTTTCCTATTAGTGTCTTTAATTTCTGCTCTATTGTCTCTAGGTTTCAAAGCTTTATTGAAGTGCCTATCTGGAAGGTTCTGCAGTAGAGAGCTGATAGGAATAATGGGGCCCTCGGGGGCCGGGAAGTCCACTTTAATGAACATCTTAGCTGGATACAGGTGAGAAAACAAAGTTAGGTAAAAAAGACATCACTAATGCAGTTCATACAGGACAGTATAACACTTATAGGTGTTTGTGTTCGCTTGATCAGTTTATGTCTTTTATAAACCTTCCTTCATCCCATTAAAATGTTTGGTATGTTTCATTTGTGCTCTTCAGGGAATCAGGGATGAAGGGTCAGATCCTGGTAAATGGGATGCCCAGGGACCTGAGGACGTTCAGGAAAATGTCCTGCTATATCATGCAAGAGGACTTGCTGCTGCCACACCTCACTGCCAGAGAGGCTATGATGGTTAGATGTTCCTAAAAACTTCAACTCAGAGTCTGATCTTACATTAAAGTGCAATTTAATTAAAGTAATACTCTGATGGTTCATTATCTTCTGCTGCACTTGAAACAGGCCTTCCCTAAAAAAGTGCTAAATCCCAACTTTTGACAGGATAACCATACACTCTTTGCTTTTCCTGCAGGTTTCAGCCAACTTAAAGCTAAATGAAACGATGGATGTGAAAAAGGAACTGGTGAGTGACACAACAACATTGTCACCCACGAATGAAAGCACAGACAACAAAGAATGTTTGGTCTAAACACGGGCATTTATAAAACGTCTGGCCCATTCCACACATGGCGTAATTCAATTAACACCTAGTTCATGATATTTGGGCCACATCTGGCCCAGGTAACACTTTGTGGAGTAACTGAGCCATTAGTGTCAAAAGTAACTCAGATTAAGCCCAAATGTCTCTTCTGTCTGGGAAGTAGGTAATAACAGTAATACCTTGATTTAAACACTAAACCTTGATCTTAAAGGGGCAATATCCTGCTCATTTTCAACAATCTGATTTCATTTCTGGTGGCTATATATTAGTTTAGCACCAAGAAAAGCTCGAATCACCTGTAATTATTTCAGAATTTCAAAGACCAAGAATCACAATGTGTTTAGAATTGTAAAGTTGTGGATTAACACTATCTGGAGAATATGACCATATAAGGAAATTCAGCCTCTGTAGCTCAAAAAAGCATAATATGACCACTCTGAGCACATCAAAGTCAGATTTATCATTAACCAACCAGTAATATGAAAGAATATCTACTAAATCTTGTGATCTGTCTCATGGTTCAAGAGTCAGACTTCCATAAACAAGACAGACAAGAAAAGGTGACTCTTATAAAATGCTGGTTGCCCTTAAATCTAAAAGGACTAAAATAAGAGAGCAAAGAAAAAGATGCCTGTAATCCTGAATTCACAAAAAGACCTGAGTTGTCTTTGTTCATGTTGGTCACTGAAACACTCATTCCAGTTTAAAAAAAAAAATCAATTAATAGGAAAAAAGAATCTAAATATGATGAATTCACAGAACTAACTGCACTTATCCTCAATGCTTTGTACAATTCTTTTACTGGTTGATTCAGTTTACAAAAGGACTATTTTAACTGACTCCCATTTTCTCATTTATTTTCAGCTACACCTATCAATTGTTTTAGTGAACAACTGTAAAAAAAAAAAAAAACATCTCTGGTCTGCAGCTTTTACTATTTGTGTTGCACTCAAATTAGCCGTCGAGCCATTTTTACTCATTTTTTGTGTAGCAAACGGTGTCATTTTTTCTTTTATTGTCATTCATGGTTCATTTCCCCCTTATTTCTTTAAACTTGGCACAAATATAGAGATTTTTTTTATTTTTTATTTTCTAGATAACGAGTCTCCTCCCCCTTCTGCTACCCTCAGGTGGATGAGATTCTGACTGCTTTAGGCCTTCTTGACTGTGCTCACACACGCACCAGCTCGCTGTCCGGTGGTCAGTGTAAACGTCTGGCCATCGCTCTGGAGCTGGTCAACAATCCTCCTCTCATGTTCTTCGATGAGCCCACCAGGTGAGACAAACAGATATAAGAGGGATTTGTACAGGAGTCAAAAATCAGAAGATACTGCTGGTGTTTCCATTATCCTATCTGGGACCAGAAGTAATGTGGCAAAATGGGGAAAAAAGGGATTCTAAATAGTGGAACTGATTCACTGTATTTCAAAACTGATCACACAAAAAAATCCAAATAAACAGTGAATATTTCTAATCTCATAAAATTTATCTCTGAGTTCTTTATTGATTGTCCCTCCATTTAATAATATAGAATTTAGGACAACTTTTCTCAGAAACTCTTTACAACCATGCTTTTTGGAAAAATATATGAATATGTGCAGCTGACTTATATGACAGATTTTTTATTTTTTTTTTGTCACTGTAGTCCCAGTATATGTAGTGCAGGGAATAAAGCATGACATTAGTTTTTAAGTTTAGTTTACAGTCTTGCGAAACAAAGTTAGGACTGAATGTAGTTCATTGCCATAATAGCATTTCGTTAAAAACTGTTATGAAATGATTTCCTCTACTCTTGATTTGAATTAGCAGATGTTCACTGATTTTATTTTGTTTTTCAGCGGTTTAGACAGCGTGTCATGCTACCAAGTGGTGTCACTGCTGCGCTCTCTGGCACTCGGAGGACGTACAATCATCTGCACCATTCACCAACCAAGCGCCAAATTGTTTGAGATGTTTGACAAGGTCTGTGTCTGCCATTAAATAAGGGATTAAGGGATGGATGGATGGTCTTCTGAGAAGCCATGGTACATGCTAATATTGCATTTTCATAGCTACAAGAAAAGCTCTTGTGGGCAACACTAAGTACTCCTTTATGGTTCCATAGGGTTTAAGAGAGGAGGTTGTAGCTAGATGCTGCAAATCATCAGTCCTTGATGAAATGATCGCCAGCAGGTCTACAGACAAAGTAGTTTGGAGCAGGTCTGGAGTATTCAGGTGGTTGTTAAACAATGCCAAATAGGGAAAGACATCAGCAATGGTCCTAGAGATGCAACTGTTGCTGCACATCAAATGGAGTAAAAAAGCATTGAAAAATTATCTCTAAACAATTTGGAGATCAGAGTTCTACAGTAACAAAGCTTATTCACAAATTGAAAACATTCAAGAATGTTGCCAATCTTTTCTGAAGTTGACATCTCAGTAAATTCACCCCAGGGACCCTATAGGCCTCATTCATTATGTTAAATGTTGAAACCCATGATAGTACAGACAATATGACTAAACAAGCAAATGTTTTGTTTTGTTTTTGTTTTGTTGGGGTGTTTCTTGGAGGGGTTGAGAGGAGAAAGCCTCTTCAGTCTAAAAGGAACATGAAAGTACAACTGAGGCTCACAAAACTGAAGATACAATAAGACTTTGAGAGCAATGTTGTGATCAAAGTGGAGTTGTTTGGCCATAATGCCCACCACCATGTTTTGAAAAAAATACATTTAGCATTTCAGCAGAAAGACCATATACCTATTGTGAGGATCAGTATTGCAGGAGAGATGATTGTGAGTTGTTTTGCACCCACAGGATCGGGACACCTCTCAGTCATTGAGTCAACCATGAATACTGACCTCCTCTGTTTACCAGTATGTTCTAGAGGCAAATGTGAGGACATCCATTGAAATTGGATTCTATAACAGAGCAATGGTCTAAAACGCAGTAGTGGATCTGCATCACAGGGGCTGAAAAGTAAGAACTGAGCTGATTTCGAATGGTCTAGTTGAAGTCCAGACATTAATCCAATCAAAATGTCAAGATGGGACTTTTAAGGGTGTTGTGCATAGGCAAAAAAAAAGATAAACCTTAATCAACTGAAGCAGTGTGGTAAAGAAAAATCTCCTTAAACTCCTTCAAAACCATCTGAGAAAAAAAAAGTGCGTGAAAGCTATACGAGGAAACACTACTTCAGTTTACTGCAGCTAAAAGTTGCTCTACAAGCTATTAAATTATGGGTGTACTTAGTCTTGTCCTCATGAGTTTTGTTTTGTTTTTCCTTTTTGGCTTAATTTTAAAAAAAATAGATAATGGCACTGAAAAAAAAGGTTATTTGTTGTTGTTGTTTGTCTGAAATTGCATTAGCTCAATTATAAGACCCACTATGATCAGTCAGTATGTTTGTATGCACAGTTTTGTCAAGTTACCACTATAGTTCATGTCCAATATATTATATATATATA
>JAOWBL010002892.1:2705-13001 GCA_028564865.1 Zenarchopterus dispar | reverse complement strand
TAACTCTAAAACCTGCAACCCATTCAGGCGACTAAGTTAACACAATGGCCGCACTTCCAAAACAGCTGGCTTCAGTCTGCTTTGGTGGAGTTGGTCTTTCATCTCTGCTTGTTGTGGCTGATGTGGTTCTGTTGGGTTTGTCTAGTGAGGACCTTCATGGTTCTCAGTCACAAGCGGCCGGAGCGTCCTCTCCAGGTGGTAATGAGGTGATTTTTGGGAAGTTCAGGCAGCTTGACTGCTGGAGCTCTGGTCTTATTGAGGTGGTTTCAATTTCAGCTTGTTTTTACCCTGAAACTGAGTAGCTGAAAGTTTCCGTCACCGAATCTGCTGCACAGATTCAGGAGTCTGCAAACATCCGACAGCTAAGATGAGTCTGGCAGGCCTCTGCATCATTACTGCTCATTTAAACAAAAAAAAACAACAAAAAACTGAAAGTGAGACAAAGCAGTCTCAGATTGTTCATCAGTTTTAAGAGTGTTACTTTATAGATCACCACAATAACACGTTAAAGAAGTTCAAATCTGAATTTTACTGTAAGTACCAGGATTGCACATGTGGGCAGGGCCTCATCAGTGAAGTGTGAGCAGAGTGAATTTGTAGGTAAACTAAACGTCATGTATACTTCTGTTAGTGGTACAACATTAATACCTGACAATATGCAGATTCCTCTAAAATGTGTTTTAACAGATAAAGTAGAAAAATAATACTTTTCTCTCAATAGATTTGAATTTCTCAGTTTTAATCTTCAGATGTTTCTTTAAATGTGTGTTAAAGGTCCCTTACCCCTGGCTGCTGCAGTGCAGCCATTAAAACGCATAATGAAACCAGAACCAGCTCACCACTGGTACCAGACCACCTTTGGAGCCAGCTGACCTGCCACCTGGAGTGTTGTGGCAGTTCCTGTGGATGCGTCTGTTTAATCAGTTTGGTTCCTGGTGATGTTTCTGGAGTTACAGGGATGAGCTCGCCTGCAGCAGAATTTACTGAAGGATGTCCTTGTCCAGTTAGAAAAGTGTCTGGTGAAGTTTCTTTTTTTATGTGGTTGAGAGCGGGCTGATGTTTGCATCACTGTTTGGTACTCCAGCTGTGACTTGGCAGATGAGGATGCTGCAGAACATGCTGAGAGGAGCTGGAGGGATCATTGGTGTCTCTGAAGGAGTCGGAGCAGGGCTCTGAACATTATCGGGGACCCTCACGCTGTCTCCACTGACCTTTTCAGTTGCTGCCATCAGTCAGGAGGTTCAGGAGCATGAGAAGAACCACCAGAATGCTCAACAGCTTCCTGCCTCCAGCTGTCAGACTGCTGAACTCTTAATTTGGACCTTAGACTACCTCTGCACTTCTTGTTTATTATTTTTGTTTGTTTGTTTGTTTTTTTTGCAACCCATCAGCTTCCACTTACAAACTTTTCAGAATAGACACTGGAACAAGAAGAACATTTGTAATTTGGGTTTTTATTGTTTTTAATGATTTGTAGTGTTTTAATCGTTATTGCTGTGGTTGATCTCAGGGATGTGGTTATGGAGAAAATCATGATAAGGCTCGACTGAGTCATATCAAGCGGTTTCCTCTTCAGCTGTGGGATGCATGATTGACAGCAGAAGCATCATTACCCGTATCAGTAACATGCCCCCTTTTGAAGGAGCCCCACCCCGGTACCATTTCATTGGGTACCACTCACTCTGTAGCTGCAACATGATTGGCTGACGCTAAAGCATGAAAACTTAATTTCTTTCGACAGCAGCAACGCTATCGTGGCAACACACAGAACCCACCATTCATTGTACGAAAAGTGCGATATACTTACATTTTGATTTGATTCACCCAAAGTTCCTTCAGGGGTGAATCCCATTAAATTCCATGTATTCAGGGCGCTGTTGAAAGCATTCGGCTGTGTTGTTCAACGATGGATCTGAACCTGAGCTCAGCTTTCATGGAGTAATGTGTGTGTTGTTATAACAGCCAGGTGGGAAGGCGTCTCAGCGGATGAAGAAGCGTCCTCCTCGGGGAATGTTTCTGAAACAGGAGGACGTGGTTTCTCTGTCGTCCTCATCTGCTCAGGGACTCATCAGACAACTGGACAGTCAGGTGGTCTCCATCAAGAGACAGGTGAGTCTACCTGTGTGTCCTGCTGACTCTCGGGTGAGTCTACCTGTCTGCTCAGCTGTCTGTCTCTGTGTTTCAGGTTCAGACCATCAAACAGACCAACAGTGGTCTGAAGGAGAAACTCACTACAGGAGTGGACGAGTTCAGGCAGCCTGAGGTAACCATAGTAATGCTGAGGTCGGGACTCGGTTGTTGTAAAACTGTAATTCTTTTATGTTTCAGCAGTTCTGGTGTTGATAAACTCCACGTATTCCGGAGAGTTTTTTTTTTCCAACCCTTTCCAGATGGCGGTGCCCCAATTGCTGCTTCTCTAAGCCCTTTGCTGATGTTTTTCCCTCTTAGCTTTTCCTCCGCCTTGTCTAAGGCAGTCGGACTTTGTTTACTTGCTTCTTGAAGATGTTTTTCCTTGTATCCAGAAGGCTTCAAGAGTGCAAACTGAATGGTGGGGAGTTTGGAGCTCATAATCTGATGGTGTACACTAACACACACACACACACACACACACACACACACACATGAATGCTCCAGACCTTTTATAGCTTTATGGAGGTCTGCACATCTACTCCTGGTCAGTTGATCCGGTTCTGATGATCAGCAGGACTTGCTGGTACACATCAGGGAGAGATGGAAGGCTTTCCATCAAAGTGGTTCCACTTCTGCTTCGGAACCAGTTCCCAGCTGGTTCCGAAGCAGAACTGGATTGACAGCCAGTCACAAGAAATGCACCAGTTCAGGTCCAGGAAAACCACCATCACTCTGCCCCAGAACTTGGCTGGACCATATCCAGGAACTGGCTCAGTCAGGGAGAAAGTGGTGAGGTGGGAGTGAACGCTTTCTCGTCTTCTTTGGGCTTCTCCCTTCAGGGGTCTCCACAGCTCCAGTCTCCATCTTCCTCTGTCATTCTAACTAGCTGCACATCCTTTTTCATCCAGAAACCTCCTCTCTGGGCTTCTTCTGCCGGGCAGCTCCTTCTCCAGCATCCTTCTCCCAACATATTCACTGTTGTCCTCTTTGTGTCCAAACATCTCAGTCTAATCCCTGACTTTATATTCAAGACATCTTACCCTAGCTGTTCCTGGGATGTTCTTAGAGGTGGTGAGGTGGGGTCACCATCTCCATCCTGGTCACATCTTCATGTCTTACAGTTGCCTGCATCTTCAATCAGGGAATTAAAGCATCTGTTTTCAGAGACAAGGGAGGAAAACAGTAATTGCTGTTATAAAGGCAAGAAGAGAAGGGAGGCAGGTTTTAACCAGAACTGTGGAGATGAGGTCCAACATACAGGAAGAAGGTTTTGATTTCATTATAAGCTTTGCAATGTCATTAACTGTTGGCAGTGTAAAGGCTGAAAGTGAGGAAGCGAAGGGAGCAGAGAACCTTTTAGACTGAGCTCAGGGTTGTATTGAGCAGTTGTTGGTGGAGTTGATGTATTTTAGACATGAAGAACAACATTAATGAGGTTAAGTAGAGAGACTGTGGTAGGGAGCCAGGAGGGTGACGTAATCTGTTAACTAACATGACACTAGGTCTTCCATTGCCAGAGCTAATGAGTCCAGAACAGTCAGCAGTTGTGGAGAAAGTGTTTTTATACCAGAGAATGGGAGAGTTGTTCAGATCTTTATGAATTATAAGTCAGGTTGTATTGTATAACCTTTAGCTTTCATTTGACAGAGGTTGAGAGTAAACCAAGGTTGAGAAGAAGCGAAGGTGATAGTGGAGCCAGGGTGTTGAGAAGACAGTGGAGGCCGTCGTTGTGAAGATAAACCTGTTTATCAGAAGAAGAGAGGAGATTAAACCAGGAGAGTGTCAGTACCACCAGAGAACACGGATAAATTAAGGTTCTTAATGTTATGAAATGATTAGCAGTAAAACAGAGGAGTTTGTGGTCAGAGGTTGGCAGATCAGAAGTAGACTTATCGTGGCATGTGCCACCAGAACAACTGATCAGGTCCCGCATATGTCCTTTATAGGGAATAGGAATGTTTATATGTTGCTGGAGTCCAAACCAATCCAGAACAGAAGTGCTGAGTAAGTTGATCATTGACGTTTTCCACGTGAATATTAAAATCATCCAACAAGATTAAGTTTGGTGTTAATACGTGTGCTATAAATGTAAAACATTCATTAATAAAGTCGTTATTGGAGTTTGGTGGATAATGAATTGTGGCCCTTACAGCAGGAGAAGGTCATAACAGCTGATTGAAATGTAGAAGAAGCTGGAGTAGAGACTCACTCAGTAGAGACTGGTTCACTCCCAGAAGATGTGAAAGTTGTAACTAGTCCACACTGTAAAATTTATTTTTATATATCTAAATATAATTCAGAAAACCACAGAAAACTGTCACGAATGCCCACATACCTCAAACATAAAACTGTTTGTTTAGATTTATAGCTAAGAAACATGACATGACCATCAGAAAAACAAACTCCTAACTCGGTTTTGAATTTCAACTTAACTTTAAGATGTCACCAGGTTTATTCTTTAATAAATCAGTTGCTAAAAATGTTTTATTAAAGGTTAAATATGAAAAGACAGACATGGGCGACAGAAGAGAGAAGTTAATGACATACTTGGGCTTTAGTCCCAGAAAAAAACATACAACCAGGTTTTTGGTTGCACATTTACGATTTTTCTACTCACTCACATACACACAAGTGCACAGGTGAGCTAACTCCCACCACTGGACAGGGAGCGTTGGAACATATGTTGCTTTTTCTGTCTGACAAACCATGAAGGAGCACTCAACTCAAATATTAATGCACTGTAAAAAAAAAAAAAAAAAGAAAAAAAAAATCCTCAAGCCACAATGCAGAACCTTGAGAAAGTTCTTTTGGTTTTCATTTTTGTTGTAACTTTTTTGTTGTAACTTTTCTGCATGAAAGCAAACAAATGTGTGGTAATGAAATGACTGTGGTGCTGCTGCTTGTCGGCTCCATCTCCAACACCGGGGGTGTACTTCGGTGACGTAGCTGTTTTTTTTTTCTCTCTGCTGATGGAAGCGTCATGCAGCCTGATGAACATCACCAATAGGTGCTCTAAATAATGTATACCAAAATATTAAATATGTTTATATATTAAACTTATGTTGCCATATACATTGTTAGTGAATCATTGTCCAGCCCTAAACTAGTCAGTACTGTGACGTTATAGGCTACGTACACAGCTATGGTGACGCCCATCTGTCCACCTGTCCATCACTGAGAGAACCAAAAAGATCTGAGTTTGGATTGTTGATGTAGTCCTACTTCAACCAGAAGCCCCTCTGTTCCTCCTACTGAACACCTCACTGCTGTTACCTGGTGTCCCTGTTCACATTTTTGCGTTCTGCAGGAAACTCAAATGTATGTTGGAAAGCTTCATGTTTCTGTGTTGCTGCTTCTGTTCCAGATGAATCAGAAGTTCAACAATCGTTGGACCACAGAGGAGCAGCTGCTTGCTGTACAAGGTAATGCTTAAATACCTGTCGCATCTGAAATCCTAGAAAATACATCTTCAACCCACACCTGCCCCCCCTCCGACCCACACCTTGCCCCCCTCCGACCCATGCCTGACCTGCCTCTGACCCACACCTGATCCCCCTCCCACCCACACCTGGCCCCCCTCCGACCCACACCTGATCCCCCTCCCACCCATGCCTGACCTGCCTCCGACCCACACCTGATCCCCCTCCCACCCATGCCTGACCTGCCTCCGACCCACACCTGACCCCCCTGTCTCTCCGACCCACACCTGACCTAACTCTACCTTTGACTAACACCTAACCCAACTCCAACCCACACCTGACCCACCTGAACTCAGGTGATCTAACACCTTTACATAAAGGCATGTTTAGGTTGATTAAAACCTCTAAGTCAGTGATTGATTAGTGACTGTCTTTTGTCATCCAATCACACACAGCCATTAGGAAGTATGGGCGGGACTTCAAGGCCATCTCGGATGTGATTGGTAACAAGTCTGTGGTTCAGGTGAAGAACTTCCTGGTGAACTACAGACGGAGATTTAACCTAGACGAGGTTCTTCAGGAATGGGAGGCAGAACATGGGATGGAGGGAGGAGATGGGGGAGGAGAGGACGACAAGATGGAGGCCTGTGCCATCGATGAAGAGGAAGCTGCAAAGCAGACAAAGGAGGTGAGGAGTTCTCAGTACAAATCCCAGCATTCTCAGTGCGACGCAGGGTTCTGACTTCTAGTTTGGATCGTGAGCCTCTGAGCAGTTTGGCTTTCTTTTTCCTTCTTCTGTATCTGGACAGAAATTTGGCACTTTTCATTGACTGCAGTTTTTAGAAAAACCCAACAAGAAATGCGTCAAAACGACTGGCTGGATTGGGAAAGATGTGCTTTGATGTTTGGTAGAGATTCCTGAAATGCTATTCGATAAATTCTCAGAAATGAGATTTAAAGCCCACTGCAAATGAGTTGGATTTTGTTGAAAGCAGGAAAAAACCCAGTCCTCTCTGAAGCCTTGAAGCACAGCCATACTTCATTGTAGGGCGGTACGATTAATTGCATTGATAATATTGTGATCATACGTCTCGATTTTGTAATCGCAACGTGAGCGATTTTGTAAATTCATCACATGACCTGTGACAATCTTATAATCGCGTCAATTTTTCATGGTGCACTTTAATCCGTTGCACGATGGCCTCACCTGACCAATCTGTCAGCCGCGGGATCAGCTGAAACTTTGGTCTCGAAGAGGAACAGCACAGCCACAGAGTGGGATTTTTTTTTTTTTTTAATTTTTAAAGACTATGCTGCACAACGTCAAGTGTGCAGAGCATACCGTGCTATGTTGCTATCATTGCCTGAAATCTTTTTATGTGTTGCTCCATCTGAGTGGAATGTAAAATAGCGTGAGGAAATCACTCGATCAATAAGCAAGTTCCTAGCTAAAGATATGGTTCCAGCACGGTGATCAAGTCTGGGTTCACGACATTGGTAAAATGGTATAGCAGGAGTTTAAGTTGTCTGGGCTGAGGCCTGCTATATAAGCAGCTGCTGCATCATCAGAAACGCATCTGAAGCAACAAATGATTCTCATGAACTTTGGTTTTGAATAATTAAAACAATATCTTCAACAATTAAGCCAATGAATCCCGTTGGTGGTTATTTTCTCGAGGTGGGATAAAAGAACTATCTGCCTATTTATTAGGGCTCTGATTAAAACTATCAGTACTCTGGAGCACAATGCTGGCTTACCTTTAATTTTCTCTTCAAATAAGTCAGGGAAGTTGTCATTCATCAGTCTCAGTTCATAAACTGGAGTAAGAGTGGTCATTTCTGTCACCTTGAAAAGAGGCGCTTAAAGGAGTAACAACATCAGATCGATATTACCTTTCTTTGAGCCTTTTGGGGAATTTCACTGTTCTGCTTTGAAGTGGAGCAGGAGAGACCTCTGCTAACACTGAAGTTAGTTTCTGAATTACCCCAAAATTAATACTTTAATCCTAGTTTGAGCAGTTGGACATGTTCAGTTTATTTTATTATTCGATTTGTGAAAATGTAAAATAGTTCAATTTCACTGCGTTTTCGTTGGTCCCAATATTAAATATTTTGTAAAACAATACTTTTGATTACATTACCAATTAACTCTTTCAAATTTGTACAGTCTTCATTGTTTTGTTAGAATATTTAAACTTTGTCTTTGAGATGGTAGATCTATCGGTTGGTGGTGTGGAAGTAATCTGGTTAAAACTTTATTTTAAAAAAAAAGCATCAAATATATCATAATTAGTCTGTATATTGTATTTACTGGCTAAAATATACAAGCCTAAATGTATATAATATTGTTAGTATTCAAATCATCAGTTAGGTTTTATTAAAGAAAGGGGGGGGGGCATATTAAATAACAATATTGGGGGGAATTTTCCAGAATCGTACAGCCCTACTTTATTTTAGAGATTTCATTCAGACTTTAAATGGGTCACAAGACTTTGGGCTTCAGCATATTGAAGCCGTGTTACAATGATGCTTATGCTTTTTGAGAAATGGCTTTTTAACTTCAGTGATTTTTATTTTTTAGAATTTTCACCTGCTGAATTCAGACACCAGCCCTCATACTACTACACATAAACCACAAACTTCTGAAACGAATGTCTCCACTGTCCACAGCTTTTCTTCAGCCCTCATAATTGACATATTAAAACAAAGGCATTTTTGCCGGCGTTGCGGAAATGTGACTTTTAAACTCTTGTAACCTACAGAATTTTGTATATCAGCCTCTGAAACAAAAGAGTACTGTATATATTTTCCATCCTTCCATTTAGATTTCTGCGAACTTCTGAGGACATAAGCCTCTTCACAGCTGAGTAAATAAGGTTTTTGTTTGTCTTTTCCAGAAAAATGTCTGCTTATCGCAGTGAAAGACTTTTTTGGGTATCATCTTCTGCTTTGGAACAGTCTAGAGGCGTTTTTAAATTAGACCCCTTAATATCCCCGGATGATAAACTTGTGTTTAACTAAATGTAAATGTAGACGTGTTTATCATGTCCATTTGCTGAGCTGAGGCGAGGAAAGACAAGTCGGGAGACGTTTATGGAGTGGTACTACGTAACGGGACGGCCCCGTGTTGGGGACTGTCAAACTGTGAAGTCATGCAGCTCTAAGAGGGACAGACCACACAGAGCCCTCCCATCTCTGCTGTCTCTGACCTTTGACTGACTTTTGATCAGATGTTTTCTTTTGTTTCATATAATATTTATTTATTTGTGCAATTTTAGTAGTTCCTAGTAGTAATTTTTAGTAGTTTGTGTTGTTTGTAGATCCTTTGAGTAACTTCTTTTTAACCTGTTAACCTCTTATTGGTTTGTTCTTTTTAACTGGTTGTACTTAGTCCACTTAAACTTCTATGTTTTTTTTTAAAAATATATTTTATTGTTCTTGAATATTCCTTTTGATTTCAGACAATGCACAAGTCTGAGATCTTGGACCATATGTGCCCAAAGTTCAGAATGATTCAGTGTTTTTGTCCTGTGTGGGTGTTGTTGTCTGAATCTCAAAGGTTTTGGTGTTATAACACTCTGAAATCTGTGTTGTTGAGCAAAGGCAGTTCATCACGGTCAGAGAAATGTCCAGGGGAACTGTTGAGACCACGGTTGATGGCACCAGCGGGAGACTTTCTAACATCCTCTTCATTTATTTTTGTCCTCACTGATGTCAAACGGTTTCACTGAGGTCTGTGAATCCACCAGCACACTGATTTAAAGAACCAGTGTTAGGGATGTCCCTCTCATGGCCGACGAGCCTGTCAGCAGGCCTTTTAGGAACCCCTCCAAGTGCATCTAGAGCACCCTTGTTGTGGCTTACGTCAAAGAAGTTCTAGGTGGCTGGATCTCCTAAAAAAGAAGTGACATCATGTGATGATGGTCGTTGTGCTTTGGAACAAACTATTGCTGATTTATGGGGAGTTTTCTTTGGGTAACACAGTTGACACATATAGTTCTCAGACATGTATAAAGTGGGTGATTTAATACACAAGTAGTTTTTTTCTTTTAAATACCTTTATCATGTTTAAATGATTATTTGGAACAAAAATATCGTCCTACAGGAGACTTCAAAGCTCATGTGGGTGATGACAGTGTTACCTGAAAGGGTGTGATCTCTGATCTAAACCCATCTGAACTATTGTGGACTTCTGTGGTAGTCACAGTCTGTCCATAACAAACACCATGTTCGAACATAAGGATGTTCCTAAGTGCACGTGGCACCAGGACACCCTGGGTCATGGTTCAATGATCGATTTTTATAATCTTATCAGATTTGCAACCATATATTCTGGACACACAGGTGAAAAAAGGAGCAGAGCATCAGCTGATCAGTACCTGTTGGGGAGTTGGATTTGATACTGGTAGAAGATGCTGGACAGACCCCCGCAGGCCCAAATGTTTAGTGAAGGTTTGTTGGGAATGTCTGGCTGAAGAACCTCTTAGTTCTGCAACTCCAAATTCTGGCAGAGCTTTAAGCACATTTTGAGGGAGTTGGGGGCCATTGAGTCTGAATGGATCTTGTTCCGTGCCTCCATCGTTGAGGTGGCCAAACAGAGCTGTGTCCATAAGTTTGTGGGTGCTTGTCGTGGCGGCAATCACTGAACTTTGTGTGGACACCCTGGGTGAGTCAGGCCTCCAAGTTAAAGACGGAGTCCTATAGGGCTCAGTTACCCCTCAGACTCCAGAGGGAGCTGAGGTGTATC
>JAOWBL010002891.1:0-13002 GCA_028564865.1 Zenarchopterus dispar | reverse complement strand
CAGTGACCAGGATTTGTTTCATCAGCCAACACTGAGATAAAGAGTCTCGGTGCAATATGTACTAATTCCTTTTATTACAGCATATTGCACTTATGGGCATTTGGATTTAATAAAGAGCCCTTTCACAGAGAAATACTGACTTTACTTTGAAGGCAACTACTATTAGATTCATTAATCTCCATAAGGTTCAAGTGATGCACAAAGACACCAAGATTCAATCCGGTTCTTATATCTGTAGACCTTTTTTTAAGTGAATTTGACCTTTACATTGGCAGTAGGTGATGCATATCATCTAAATTAACAGTTGTTTGCATATGATGACAAAAGCCAAGCAGGATTACGTAAAAACATCATGGATCTTAAAATAGATTTCATTGACCCTGAGTGAAAGTCCAGTTAATGTAGTGACACTGTCATTTTTGATTAAATCAGTCAACGTTAACCAATCTTTGTCTTGGTTTTTGGCTTGCCACCTCAGTCAGCACAAAGACTATCGGATAAAGATAAAGTGAAGAGAGATAAGAGCCTTTGAAATGGTTTTCTCTTGTTACTTGAGGGGTGACAGCTGAAGAGTTAAAAAGCATTACTAGTTTCGAAACAACATGGCTAGCTGGCATGTTTCTGAGTAGAATATCTGCAAATATTTTAAGGACACGTAAGTTGTTGTAATACTGCATGAATAGTCACTGCACAAAGATTTAACCTCTCCCCCTTTTTTTTTTTTTTTTGTTGTTTTCTCAGGCAGGTGAGGGAGCGCCTGAAGAAGGATGTTGAGCAGATGAAACTCAAAGATCCCAACTTCAGGCCTGGCCTTGTGGTTTTGCAGGTAAGATGAAGGTGGTATTCTTTTCTGGAGAGACTAAATATATCTTTTTATTCTCTAATATTTTGTTTTTTAATGGCTTTTCCTTGGAGACGGTTGAAAGGTACGTTTTTGTGGCCTTTGCCTTTTGGTGTTGTGTGCTCATGCGTAGGTACAGAGTGTGCAAATGTCCAGCTGAAGGTTCCTGTAGATGGACACATTTGTGTAGCGCTGTGTTTGTAAGGCAAAAGGTCTGTTCCTTCATAATAAGCAGCCATGGTAACACTTTGTGTCTGTGAAGGTTGGAGATCGTGAAGATTCAAATCTCTACATCAGCATGAAGCTGAAAGCAGCAGCAGAGGTAAGATAGGGTTTTTTCTTATTTGCTTAAAGTGTTTATTTATAGTAGATAAGGCCCACTTCCACTTTTATTTAGAATTTCAAGCCTGAACCACGTTTTTATTTGCAGATTGGAATAAATGCAACACACATGAGACTTCCCAGGACTGCGACAGAAGAAGAGGTGAGATTTGGTTAGAGATATTAGAGCAGCCTGAGTATAAAACATCATATGGTTTACCTCATAAATACCAAAGCATTGGTCATGTTTGAACAATATCTCTGTGCCTGCAGGTTCTTCATAGTGTCAGAGAAGTGAACGAGAACTCATCTGTACATGGCCTGATCGTGCAGCTGCCATTAGATTCAATCCACAAGATCAATACAGAGAAGGTCACGAACGCCGTGGCCCCAGAAAAAGATGTAGACGGGTAAGAACTAACAAACCTAATCACATGTATGCTAATATTGGATTACCTGACAAATATGCAGGTTAAAGAATATGCATTAGTTTAAGACGAGATAAGGTAGGGTAAGATAAGATAAGACAAGACGAGATAAGGAATCAGCCAAGCTGATTATTAGGGCCACTATTAAGCATTTTTAGAAATATGCCATTTATTCTCATTGGGACCTGTTTGCTTCTTTGAGTAAACTGGTTTGAAATATTGGTTATTACTGTCCTTCATTAATAATTGCTATTGGCATCTGCCCTCAAAAATTTGAATCAATATGGATAAGATATGATAATCCTCTTACTCCCATCTTGATTCTTGTAGGTTATAGACATTTACTTGCAATGATCTGTGGTACCTTTCTAGACTGACCAGCATAAATGCAGGGAAGCTGTCTCGAGGGGACCTTGGTGACTGCTTCATTCCCTGCACACCAAACGGCTGCATGGAGCTGATCAGACAAACTGGTAAATCTACAGCGGATAACCAAGAAATTGTGTTGCCAAATGAAAACGGAAACACTCCTGTCTTTACTGCTAGCACATGCAGTGTGTGTGTACACAGTTGACGCCTTTGACTGTCTCTTCTTTACAGGTGTGTCTGTGGCAGGAAAGAGAGCTGTAGTGATTGGTCGCAGTAAGATTGTTGGTGCACCGATGCATGATCTGCTGCTGTGGAGCCATGCCACCGTCACCACCTGCCACTCCAAAACGGCAGATCTGGCTGGAGAGGTACATCTCAGACATGGTCATGGTCACCATAATTCCCATTAGCTCTTTCATGTCTTTAAACTGGCAGTGTATTACTATTTGTTGACACACTGAAATGAACATGAGACACTTGGTATGCATAAGTAGAAGAACCACTCGAGAAAACTGAAATGCATACGACGTCCCGTTGAACTCCAGAACTTTCTGGAGTCCAACTCCCCCCTCCATCTGCTGTTATGGAGTATGTTGTTCTGCTAAAGCGTGTGCATCTGAGCTGTGGTGCTTGAGGACGAGGAAGTTACGTTACCATGGAAACCAGAGGCGTCGGAGAACAGATACCCTAAAAAAAAAAAATTGTAATAGCTTCCTCTTGGTGTTTAAAATAATTTAAATAGTCACAAAAAATGATAATCCCCGAAATAAACCTCCATCTTCTGATCTGACAGAACAAAAAACACTGACTAAAAACAACTTGAATTTGGAAATAAGAAACAAACTGAACACATTGCCAAGCAGTGACCGCTCAGTCCTGAGCGTTCACTGCTTTTGAGAAATAAGGACCTTCACTTTCATCTCAAGTCATTCAGTTGCTAAAATACTATGTCAGACAGCGCCCCCTAACGGCTTCAGAAACACTTCATTTATTTACTCATCTAGTGGTCTTCAGCATTAATCCTCAGGGCCTACTGTCCTGCATGTTTTAGATGGTTTCCTGTGTCAACACACCTGATTCTAATTAATGGTCATCATCAGCTTGTCAAGGTCTGCACAAGTCTGTTAATGGCACAGTTATTTCTATCAGGGTGTGATGAACCAGGGAAACTTATAAAACACACAGGGTAATGGGCCCCATAGGCCAGGGTTGAAGACTACTGTATCAGACCCTTTCAGGACCAAAGTGAGTGTTGGAGCATATCCCAGCTGTCCAGACAGAAGTCGTCTTCTGCTGTGTAAACGTGCAAGAAAGTAGCACATTGAATAAGTTTGTGTTTAAAAATTAAAAAAATCACAAAGTTTCTTACAAAGCAAAAAGAAGGTGAAGAAACGTGTTGTATGCGATGAGAAGACACAGTATACTTCCACTCATTGAGCTGTTTCCTCTGATGGACAACCTCCACTCATGTCTGACAAATTGGTTCTTTATTTTATTTATTTATGAGTCAGTTGATGCAGGATGTCTGAGATTTAAGCCAGAGGATTTGTGGAGGCAGTGTATTTAAAAAAAAAAAAAAAAAAAAAAGAAGTCACTTTCTCAAGCTAGCACTATGCCTAAATCTGAACTCTGGCAAAGTCTTAGTCCTTGTTGCAGAGCCATTATAACATTTAACCAATTAATCTCACTAAAACATCAGTTTGTCTTTATTTTAATCTGTTCTTATATACACTACCTGTTGCTTGAAACTCCAAACTATTAATGATGAAACAGTGGTAAGGATGACTCTGTTACCATCCTGTAGCGATTTCTCCTGGCTGAAGCATATCTGTTTCTGTTCCTGTCCAGGTGGGTAAAGCTGACATCCTGGTTGTCGGCATCGGAAAAGCAGAAATGGTGAAGGGCGACTGGATCAGGAAGGGAGCGGTGGTCATTGACTGTGGTATCAATCACATTCCAGGTATTACCGCTGTCTGGACAGGCTGGAGTTAGTTGTAAGTCAGTCAGAAGTCCGAGGTAGCGGTGCTGGTATTTATCTCTGGTGATTCTCCTTTCAGATGCGACAAAACCCAGCGGGAAGAGGGTGGTGGGTGATGTCCACTATGAGTCAGCCAGGGAGCAAGCTGGCTTCATCACACCTGTACCTGGTGGAGTGGGACCAATGACTGTAGCCATGCTGATGGCAGTAAGGACCCTCCTCCCCTTTTACATCTGACTTCTTTTAACTAGTGATTCCAATTGATTTAATTTCTCTTTAAGTGTAAATATAGGACTTGTAGTTTTTTTACACATCAGCCTGAAAGAGATTTGATATTATAAGTAAAACTAAGTAAGTATAACTGTGTCCATGTCTTTCTGTCTAGAACACGGTGCTGAGTGCAAAGCGTTTCCTTGAGGGCCACCAGCCTGGAAAATGGGACATTTCTTACACCAAACTTAACCTCCAGAAGCCTGTGCCAAGGTTCGTCGTCCATTTCAGTGTGGTCATGTGCTCATGTCGTGTTAATAACTCTTGCATGAGGAGTCACTAAGCGTTTGCTTTTGGTTAAAAATTATCTAAAAAAAAAAAAAAGTCCCAGACCTCGCTGTCTCTTCTGTTGCTCTCATGAAAAGTTTGTTTTATTTTATTTTTTTTCTTGTTTTTTTGTGACTGCAACAGTGATATAGTGATTTCTCGCTCCTGCGTGCCCAAACCGATCGGCCAAGTAGCCAGGGAGGTGGGCCTGCTCTCCGATGAGGTGGAGCTCTACGGCCAGACTAAGGCCAAGGTTCAGCTGAATATCATGAAACGGCTGCAGTCTCAGCCAGACGGCAAATATGTGGTGGTCACTGGGTATGTGTTTCATTGTTGGACTACTCCTTTGATGTGTACTGAAAAAACAAACAAAACACACACACATATATATATATATATATATATATATATATATATATATATATATATATATATATATATATATATATATATATATGCAGAGTCATACTTTCTCACGTGATTGGCAAGCAGAGGTTTTACTGTCCTTCTACATCTCAGTACATTGATGACCTGATACATGAGTTTATGAGATTTACTGTCTCCAGAATTACTCCGACTCCTCTGGGTGAGGGTAAGAGCACCACCACCATCGGCCTGGTCCAAGCCATGGGAGCCCACATGAAGCTCAATGTGTTTGCCTGTGTCCGGCAGCCTTCTCAGGGACCCACGTTTGGCATTAAAGGTAAGATTTAGAAGAAAACACACTCAGTGAGAGGCTGTGCACATTTTACAGTAGAGAGTGTACCTGCAGTTCTCTCTCTTGTCACCAGGTGGTGCTGCAGGGGGTGGATATTCTCAAGTAATTCCAATGGAAGAGGTAATGTACTGATGGTTTTAACGTTTTAATCTATATGATTGATAAGGGTCTAATAATGAGCTTTTTTTACATTTCTCTAGTTCAACCTCCATCTTACTGGTGACATTCACGCCATCACAGCTGCTAACAACTTGGTGGCTGCTGCCATCGACGCCCGCATGTTCCACGAGTCCACACAGTCTGACAAAGTAAGCACTGTTGTCTATGAGTATAGAAAAATACAATGTTGGCAAGCTAATAAAATGATTGCAATAATGATCTTTCCCCTCTGTGTTGGTCTTTAGGCTCTGTACAATCGCTTGGTCCCACTCAGTGGAGGACAGAGGAAGTTCTCTCCAATCCAGATCAACAGACTCAAAGTAAAGAATGGCATTAGATGATTCTGGGTTTTTACTTAAAAGTCTTATCTACACAGGAGCGGTCTTACATTTTTTTTTTATTTGTCTAGAAACTGGGCATAGACAAGACGGATCCCTCCACGCTTACTGATGAAGAGATCACCCGCTTTGCCCGCTTGGACATCGAACCAAGCTCTGTTACCTGGCAGAGAGGTGTGAACGTTTGCAGTTTCTCCATCGCTGTGATATTTGGGTGGTCCTGTGGTCCGCTGTGAACAGGTTGGATCCAGTATCATACAAATCTTCAAGCGGTCTTTTTGGATTTCTTTGCAGTGTTGGACACAAACGACCGATTCCTGAGGAAGATTACTATCGGCCAGTCGCCAACTGAAAAGGGATACACGAGAGAAGTGAGGTTTTTATATTACTCATGCATGGACAATATTTGTAAAGTGATAGATTTTTAAAATGATGATGTAGAATCAGAACTGCTAAAAGCCCAAGTGAAGAAATTACTTTCTTTGGAGGTTTTTGCGACTTATAAAGCAGCCCGGTGGCTTAGTGGTTAGCACTACCAGCAAGAAGGTTCCTGGTTCGACTCCCAGGAACTCCCGGGGGGGTCTTTCTGTGTGGAGTTTGCATGTACTTCCTGTGCTTGCGTGGGTTACCTCCCACACTCCAAAAACATGTATATGAGGTTGACTGAGAACTCTAAATTACCTGTAGGCGTGAGTGTGCATGGTTGTTCGTCTATGTATGTGGCCCTGCCTCTCGCCTGCAATGGGCTGGGATTGGCTCCAGCAGAACCTCGTGACTCAGTAATGGATTCAGCGGGAATAGAAAATGGATGGATAAAGCAGCCCTTTACTTCTGCCTTACATGACAGCCCATTTGCTTATGGTGATTTTTCCTCCAGGCCCAGTTTGACATCACTGTGGCCAGTGAGATCATGGCGGTGCTCGCCCTCACCTGTAGCTTGGAGGACATGCGAGAGCGCTTGGCCAAGATGGTTGTAGCCACCAGCCGCAGCGGGCAGCCCATCACCACAGAGGACCTGGTCAGTGTCTCCATCATATTGCTACCACCTCTGTAAGTGGTGCGGATGAATGCTTCTGTACAGTGATGTTTGTCCTATGCAGGGGGTGAGCGGCGCTCTAGCCGTGCTAATGAAAGACGCCATCAAGCCAAACCTGATGCAGACTTTGGAGGTGGGTGAGACGGGTTTGTGTTCTAGTTTGAGCTCTGTGCTTTTATGATGTTTGTGGTTGTTGTTTATTTTCAATGGCCTCCTTCATTTATCTTTATCAGTTCAGTATTTCTTGCTTTTAATTTTACATATATACAACTTTTTTTTTTCTTTTATGCAAATATGTAATCTGAATCCACAGGGAACGCCTGTGTTTGTTCATGCTGGCCCCTTTGCCAACATTGCCCATGGAAACTCATCCATCCTGGCTGATAAAATTGCTTTGAAGCTGGTTGGACCTGATGGCTTTGTGGGTAAGAGGATCTCCAAAATGAACCCTTAAGTGGTCGATATGTGTTGTACCCACACCTGTCAATCATGGATGTAATACTGCATGTTCCTTAAAGTTGTGGTACTGTTACTAATCTCCATCTAATAACGCCTATGAATTGCGTCCTACAGTGACAGAGGCTGGTTTTGGTGCTGATATCGGCATGGAGAAGTTCTTTAATATCAAGTGTCGCTACTCAGGCCTGAGGCCCCACGTGGTGGTTCTGGTGGCCACAGTCCGAGCCCTAAAGATGCATGGAGGAGGGCCAACTGTAAGCTTACCTCAAAGCTTCCCAAGTGAAACTTGCAATTTGATTTTTTTTCATTCACACTTTGGACTTCAGAATTTCTGACAAACACATTTCTTTTGTTCAGGTCACTGCTGGGATGCCGCTGCCTAAGGAATATGTGGAGGAGGTAATACAGAGCAGCAGCCAGCTGAGATGTGTTGTTCTGCTTTAAATTACAACAACTGTAAAGGCTGACTTCACTCCTCAAACATGTCTTAGCTAGAGTTTTGGTGTTTTTCCTATATTTCAACAAAATGCAACTTTTTAGTGTGTGGGAAAGATGTCACAGTCATATGCATTGAGTGCGTATAAAAACTGTTTATGGCTTTGGTGCTTCTCTCATGTTTCCTCAGTGAGAGTTAAAAATTATTATTCATTTGCACAAGACTGTGTATTTATTAGCATTACCAAAGCCAAAAGATTGTGTGGTGATTAGATGGATAGTGGCAGTGGTGTGAATCTTGTTTCTCCCCACTTAATTCATCACATTTGAACGACATTGAATTTAAAAGATTAGTCTGAGCTTTTTAAACGATTGTAAAATATTTTGTTTGTGTCTGTGTGCAGAACCTTGAGCTGCTGAAGAAAGGCTGCAGCAACATGAGAAAACAAATAGAAAATGCAAAGCACTTTGGTGTGCCAGTGGTGGTGGCTGTCAATGGCTTCAAGTGAGTGCAAAAACAGGTGCACGAAGAGGGCTGAAACACTTGAGACCTCAGTGACAAATGGGGAGAGATTTTTTTTCTTCTTTTCTGTAATGTTCTGTCATTTTTTGTTGCTTTGACTCATTTTGCAGGACAGACACCGAGGCTGAGCTCGACTTGGTCTGCAGCATGGCTAAAGCTGCCGGAGCCTTCGACGCGGTGCGATGCTCCCACTGGGCAGAGGGTGGAGCCGGTGCCGTGGCACTCGGTCAGGCTGTCCAGAGGGCCAGCAAGGCCCCCAGCGACTTCAGGTTCCTCTATGATTTGGAGGTACAGGCTTTAACCCAAACTTCTGAGGCTCTTTTACTTTGTGTTCCTTTCTTGACATCCCTCACGTTGCGTTTATCTTTAGCTCCCGATTGCTGACAAAATCAGAATAATCGCTCAGAAGATCTACGGAGCAGACGATATTGAGCTTCTCCCTGAGGCCCAGCACAAGGTGGAGCTCTACACCAAACAGGTCAGCTTGCCTCAGACTAGTTTTTCCTGTTTTCTCAGACCTTTTTTTTTTTTTGTTTGACTGCACCTGTCAGTGGAAATTACAGGTGGACATTTTCTCTTTGAAAAGATCACCTTTTGTCTCTCCCCTTAGGGTTTTGGCAACCTTCCAATCTGCATGGCGAAGACACACCTGTCTCTCTCTCATGAGGCAGACAAGAAGGGTGTTCCCACTGGTTTCACGTTGCCAATCAGGGACATCCGAGCCAGTGTGGGCGCCGGCTTTTTGTACCCACTGGTTGGCACGGTAAGCTCCAGCTGAGCAAGCAGGTCATTTCTGGTTTGCAGTTTTTGGCTTTGCGTGTGACTTTTTAAAAAATACTTTGTTTTTACAGCGACTTAACACATTCACGTGCACACAGCTTTCTCTTTTAAGATCATTTCACACATAAATTGGAAAACGCTTTTGAGAAATTGTAATTGTCAGTCTTTTTCAATGAAATTACCAACCATAGACTATAAATATCATTCATAAACAAACATAGCAGATAATATTTTATTGCTTTTCTGAAAACCTGGTGGCTCTGATAACTGCATAGCCACGCTGTTCAGCATTTAAGGCTCTTAGACTTAAAGAAAATGACTGCATCTATTCATGATCATATCATGGTATGAAGTGAAGAGCTACAATAACACAACAGTGTTTGTTTGTAATTTGACACCAGTTATGTGGAAGCTGCACCTGTGAAACAGTTAACCAAAATTCTTTTTATTTTTTAATTTTTTTGCAAATCTACAGACAATCCAAAGCAAGAACAGGAGATAACTTTTCTTTAAATATTAGCACATAACAGTTCCTGGAAATTTTCCAAGTTTTTGCCAGCTGTTCTGCTTTTGGAAGGTGCAGCATTTGTTTTCTTGGTCCTCAGACAAAATATTCAGATGTTTATTTATTTATTTATTTTTTAATCACAGCAAACAGTTCTGTCATCAGAAATTTTAAGTTTAGGTCTGTGTGAAAAATGCATGAAATAAAAATAAATATATCTATAAATTAATTGATCTGCAAGGACGAACGATAAACTAAGTATAAAGCAGTTTTCAAAATTGCGATTTATTTGTGGTGATAGTCGCAGTTGTGTCAGTGTTTTGTTTTCGTGTAAAAAGGTAATACATCAAATCATCACAGAGTACTATTATGTGTCTGGACATAAGTTTGTATGTCACAGCCAGACTGACATCTTTTCCACAATGTTTCAAATGTTTTTTTTTCTCTCTTTGTGTTCAGATGCCCACCATCCCCGGCCTGCCCACCCGACCCTGCTTCTATGACATCGATCTGGACCCTGAGACTGAACAAGTCAACGGCCTCTTCTAAACAAATCGCGATGACAACAAAGACGGTTAAGACATGCTTACATGTCACTCAGGAGATCATGTGTTTTAAAATATCCTCCGTTTTCGTTCCTTATCTCAACTCTTAGACATTTTCCGCCTTCCCTTTTAGCTTAAATGAGCAAAGTTCAGTTAGAGCTGGAAGTGCCTGGAGCTTGTTTTCTGCCACCGTTTAGCTGGTTTAACTAGTTTCACTAATTGGTATGTAAAGTTTTCCTAGACAGTTTCTAACAGATAAACGACAATCGCAGAGCGGTTTACTCCCTACAATAATCAGTTTAATGGATTTATTATGAGCGACGGCTCCTGTTGATAAATTCGTTTACATTGCTACCTGAACAAACACATTTCATTTGGTCCCCACGAACTTAATTTTTAGGGTCTTGTATTAATATTTTGTATATTTTGTGACCAATGCAGCTGAGGTGTCTTTTTCACTTCACTGTCTTTTAAAATGATTCCTTGTCTTTTTGGATACATTTCTTACAAAATGATGACTAAGTCTTAACATAACACTGATGCTACTTTAAAAAGTGTCTTTGATTAATTTTTACTGATTTCATCCCCCTCAAGTATTTTAACTGTTTCTAACACTGTCTAACAGTATTTTTAATATCTCCTTTATTTTAAAATCTTAACTGAACTTGTTCCAACTTGTATGTCAGAAAAGACCAAATAAAGGATTTTTAATTGAAAGCTGATGTGTTTTTCACTTCTGAAGTTCCCTCACATCGTTTCACCATCACATTACACCAAGATGTTTAAACATGACACTTTTTTTACACTCAGAATTTGTCACATCTATTTTATGAATTTCCAGTTAAATGTTGCATAATAGAAACGAGCAGTTATTTTTGTTCATAGATTAATTATTACATCCTTAGTGGTGAGCCATCTCTTCATTTCCCAGTTGAGTAACTCTGTCCTCGTGGTAATTTATTTGATGGAAGTGAGGGAGTGTATGTCCTGTCTTAATGGATATTAACTGCTTTATTTAGTGGAAGTGAAGATGAGTGTGATCACAGATGGAGCAAGATTTAATTCTTGCACTCAAATGTCTTTATAAGTTAAATAGAATTAAGAGAGATTTAGATATAAATAAATACTAATTTGCTATCTCATAGAGTGGAGTTTAAGGAATCAATAGAGATCCATATACAGCCTTTCTAGGAGTACACCTCATCAATTCATCTAAATTTTTAGTAGCCTGTAATGCCGCCTGTGCAGCAGTTCCTTAAACTCGCTTAAACTACAGGTTGCTTTACAAACTAAACAGAACAATTTGGATTGAGGTCTGAACTTGGAGGAAACTTCAACTCTGTGACTGGGAGGTACCCAAGTGCCTTAGTACCAAACCATCACTCTCCCACTGCAGTGTTTGACAGTTGGTATGTGGTATTCGTCCTGAAATAGTTTTTCATCAAACTGTCTGCTTATATCTAGTTGGCCCAAAGGAAATTGTTCCTCAGGACTTGTGGTTTATTGCGATGCAAATTTGTACATCTACTGTGTTATTTTAAACAGAAAATTTTCCCCTGGCAACTCTTTAAAGCAACATGTCATTTAGACATTTAAGATACTAACTGTGGTGTTTTATCTGTACGATCTTCCCTGATGTTTTCCTCCTTTGTATTTTATCACACTTACATGCTTCATAGCTACATCTGGCTCAGTAGAGTCAAAAGCTCTGCATGAAAAATCATAGTAAAGAAACAGCAGCAAAGACGTACTGGTTTAATATATAATTATTATATCACTATTAAAAGGTTCCTGTTAGGCTCAGTGGATGTGAGAGGAGGCAAAATTCTTTTTTTAGTTTTTTTTTTTTTTTTGATCATTTAAAAGTTCACCCATGTGAAAAGTAGAGCCTTTTTAATACTGCTTTGTGAAGTCAAATGTGAGTCTAACTACTAGAACAAAAAAGAGAAGAGAATAGAGATCGAGAGTGGAAAGTACAAGAGCCCTGAAGCCTCTCTCGCCCTGAACACTCCCTCTAAGAGTTCATTAAAAAAATCCTCAGCACAACAAAAAACTCTGACGCATCAACTCGTACCTCTGAAGACATAAAAGGGATGGAGCACGTCAAAAAAATGTAAGCTGAGGAAATCTTTGTGTCAGCCTGCAGCGAGGGTTCCTTTAAGGACAGATTTTAACAGTGATTAACATTAACCTTAAATTAACACTGAGGAAGAAAACGTTTAAGCCCAAACAGGAAACAAGCTACCAGCCGGGACTCTGATATGTCTCTGCCAGAAAAGTTTGTTTCTTGTAGTGCAATGCAATAGATCTATTTACAATAAAAGCCATTTCCTGTGCTTTTTTTCTGATTTATTATTCCGATATGTTTTCATTTTTAGTCTAGTTGACGCAGTCTCCTCTTCCTACTATCAGTATGAGCCCCCTCAAAGTAACTTTGGACTCGTTCCAGTGTTTCTTTGCGACGTGGAGGGCTAACCACTTACATTTTGGTACTTTGTCACTCATCAAGAGTGACATCATGGCCGAGACTCTTGAAAGTTATAATTGAAGAGAAAAAGAGAACGACTGAGCAAGAGATTAAACAAATGTACATTTTGAAGCTTTGAAAGTGATATAACCTCCACACCTAAAGAACAACTCTAAGAGCTAAAAATGGCAAAAGTTCCTCTGTTTTGCTTTAAAAAACTAAGGAATTACAAAAAAATATAATACTCTTTCTGAATTGGAAGAAAAGACTTTGAATAAATAGCCCAACATCTTAATATCAGCAGCTTGGAAAAACTTACTACTCTTGTTTAGATTCGTTTCATCTCTGGTTTGTCCAACTTCCCAAAACATTAACTTAATTCATTTCTGTCTCAGTTGCCTCAAGTTTTATTACTCATGAACCACTTTCTCATCAGATTTGGTTTACGGGCAGTCTGATATATTTTATACAAACATACTGGTAAGAATTCATTGTTCTAATGAGTTCAAACTGTCTCAGTTCAAAGAGACTAAACTATGATATTTTCACCACCTTGTTAGAAA
>JAOWBL010002888.1:0-13006 GCA_028564865.1 Zenarchopterus dispar | reverse complement strand
GGGTTAGGGACATGACACCAGACAGTTTAGCAGGTTATATTTCCATGGTAGACTTAGTTTTACAGGAATGTCACCGATCCTGCATTTTTACTGTTGACAAATCAAAATCCCCTCAATCTGTCATGACAGATTTCACATGAACTCTGTTTGTGTTTGTGCTTTTTTCTTCTTCTTTTCAGGGTTTGTTTGTATGATGGGTGCTGTTATAGGCAGGATTGACAACGCTGCCAAGTGGAAGTCACAGAAAACACTTTTAAGTGTTGGATTAAGTTTATTGTTCCAAGCATTTTCGTTTGTGTTCCTCACTGGCAGGTTTGATCTGGCTCCTCTGTCTGTGATGTTCAAAATTTGGTTGTGCTTAAAATCACATAGTATAAGTCTATAGGTCCTGTGAAGGATGCTGTTTTCATCAACAGTTTCATTTTTTTAATGCTGCGAGGGAAATTATAGGGAATGGTGAACTTTGCATCACATCTCAGTCTGCTTCACATGCTGGACTGGTATAGTTGAAAGTCTGTTAATCAGCCCCCCCCGATATATCTGGAGATTTATTGCAGCCCTTGAAACATGCTTTTATTTAAAATCTCTGTTTATTGATCTCAAAAACTTGACATTGACATATTTTTTGCATTAGTAATCAGCTGCACATTTACAGTGGGTGTTATTTCTTTTCTCTTTTCTTAACCCCTTCCTGACATTATACTGTGGTGTTTTGTGTGGGAAGATACTGATTTTTAGCAAAATATGACAACGGAGCTTTCCCACACGTTTTATTTTGGAAACGTTTCCTTGAAGTTTCCTCTTTAATGATACTATGAGAGGTTAATTCTCTTTGTTTATTATTCTCACTAGCAACCCCACATGCACACTCCCATGTCAAGCTCTTTAAAAAGTCAAAATAATTTTTCACACAGATTTTATTTTCCATCTGTTTTTGGGATATCAGCTGCCTTTGCTTCAGTTCCTGGATTTAGGGGAAATTTTATCCCTTTTTTTACTTTTGGAAAAACGTTGTCAGAATAGTGAAAATTTGCCTAACTAATGGCTGTAGAAATCTCTAAAACTAAATGGACTGATGTTGGCAAATGAATAATACTGACAAAATGCAAGAGTCTCTGCAGGATACTATGTAATTACACTGATCCTCACCCAGTGATTACTGCTTTAAAAACTATAGATGAAATTGTACTTGTTAAAGACCAAATGTGAACAAATTGTCCTAGTCCCCTTGGCTTGGTCCTTTTGTTTTTTTTTTCCCCTGTAATACAAAGGGAGTTAGTGTCTATTCAGTGTCTGGATGCTTTCAAAATAATATCATAGTGGTTCTTGGCAAAAAATAATAAATCACATCTTTATTTATTTATTTATTTATTACTTTCCATGCTCATTGCACCAGATAGCTGATGTGTGCTGCTGCTGTTGCAAATGACACAGATGAGAGGAGACCCAAGAAGCTCACTAAACTTGTAGATCCTTATTACCAAAACAATGACGTTCGAGAGACTATAACACTCTGTGCAGCTGTGAAACACTTCCAAATCAAGTTAAGGAAATCGGTCGGGAAGAAGAATGTTTTTGAAATAAAAGGCATTTATTTTGGATCATTGATGCCACAATGTTTTTATGTATCTTTTTACTGATACCAGTGAGTTGACATATTGAGATAAAAATAAGTTGGCTTCCTGTGTTACAGATTTGTGTGGAGATCTTGTATGTGTGTGATCTTGATGTACTTAACAAATTAAGTGAATGTGCCTTTTGAAGCAAGTCCATCGAGTATGACCTTTAGTTTCCTGGCCCTCCCCTGCATGTTGTTTTTGTCCTTTGCTGAGTAATAAAAGAAAAGTATTGGTTTCTCTAAAAGTGGAGGGGCCCGGGGGCACTCTGTGGTGAAGGAAGGGGAGCACTGGTCAGCTGATAAACTAACTGACTAAACCAGCAGCGGTTGTAATATGACTCTCTTGCCATGCTTCTTCTGCGGCTGGTAAACAAACACCGCCTTCTGACCGGAAACACTCCTGCCCTTCCCTTTGTTTCTCTCGAACTCAGCCAGATTTAACTAGCTCTGGCGGTAATGAAAAGAGGTGGGGCAGAGCTTAGGAGGCGCTCCAAAGTCTGTACATTCAAAATATCTGGATGACTCCATCTCCTCAATGTGACATATTGTGACCATTGTTCACAGGAAACGTTTTATTTTGAAGTCTGATTTATTTGGTCACATTTTTCTGCGCTCAGTTTTCTTTTGTACTTACAGTCAGATGTAAAACCTGAAGATTTGTATGTCTTGTGTTGTAGGTTTTGGTTCAGATTGCTGCAGGGAAGTGACATTTGTGTTGTGTTGATCAGAGAACATTTCCAGGATGTGGGTCCCCTCCGTATGGTAGTTTACTTTGCAGCCCAGTGGCCCCGTTCTGTATAGAGACAAGGACACTTTGTACCTCTCATGTTCTGTCCCCAGTCTCTATGACTCACTCACCAGGTCAGCATGCTTATTTGATCCCTTTGTTGTTTAGCCTCTGTGTTAACACAAGGGAGCCAGGCCAATATGATATTTATGCGTGAAGATGTTAAGTTCCCGTAAATTTGGAAAAGAATAAACAAGAACATTAACTATTTGCAGGAAGTGATGAGAGGCTAGTAGTTTTTTTTTTTCGTTGGTGGAGAAGGAACACAATGTGCTGCAGGGATCCTGTTACAACCGTGTTTATCACTCTGCTTGCACCGATTGGTGGACAGCACATAGGAAGGAATCCCTCCTTTCTGCCCCCCCACCAATGAGACCCTCTGCTGTAGTCTTAATGTGTGGGTTGCTTACTTGGTGTGATGCCGAGCAATGTGCATGAGCGCCTGCTTGCATGCGCTCACAGTGTGACTGTGTGTGTTTAAGAGCCTGTGTTTGTGTGTGTTTGCAGAGAGTGTAGTGTATCATACTTCCTGGAAGAAAACCTTAGTTGCTGAGAATTCTGTGATGGCGCACAAAAACAAATTCCTGAAAGCAGCCAGTGACTGTGCGTGGCTAGTGGCAGAGGATTTTGGGAGATGGGAGTCACTTTTTGAGGAAGTGGGACTGTGAACGGCTCAGGGTGGAACTGAGGAGGGAAACGGTTGCTTATGTCAAGCTGGGACATGAAAAGTCCCATCGCCCCTGTCTTTTCTTGTTATCAGAAGTCCTGTCAGATATCATGCTGCACGTTTGCAGGTTTTAACTTGTACCGTCAAAAGTGAAAGTGTATACATTTCCCCACCAAAACAAACCTTCAGCAGCTGAATTCATATTTGGGTTCAAGTCAGTATTGATTTATTGATGGATTCTGTTATACAGGAATAATAAAATAATAGAAACACCATGTTAAAAATAATTGTATTATTTAATATAAAGTCAATACTCCTTTGGCTGTAAAAACTGCTACAATATGTTGAGAAATAAAGTCATATAAGTTTTGGAAAAGGGCTCGGAAAAAGTTTAATCCATTCCTCGAGCAGAACTTGTTCCAGCTCTTTCAGAAATGATGATGGGGTAAGCAGTTCCTTACATGCCGCTCCAAAACCCACCAGATGTTCAATTATGTTAAGATCTGGTGATTACGAGGGCCAAACCAAGTGTTCCATATCAACACTAAGCTCTTTGCGCCAGTTTCGAACAATTTTAGCTGTGTGTATCTGTTCACCATCATCATCACAGATGGCACAACCAGTCAGGAACAGTTGGTCCCATAAAATGGACAAACAGTCTTTAGTTACCTTAGCGTATACTATAGGGCAACAAAACTCCACAATATACCTGCGTAAGCTATGACATAATCCTCCTCCATGCTTTATGGTTTTGGCGTGATAATCAGGATCAAAGGCTGCTTTAGGCGTCCTCCATAATTAAATCAGTTCTGAACAAGGAAAAAGCATAAAAGATTTGTCATAAAAGACGAGTCCGCTGTCCACTTTGTGTGGTTTTTGCAACATTTTATGTACGGTTCACCATTGATGGGTGAACAAATATTTCCAATAGCAGCCCTTCCACTTTAACCCGCTGCATTGCTTTGGTTGATACCGGATTTGAAAGATTCTGGTTTTGGCTTTGCAGATGCTTTTGTCGTCACAGTTCTGTGATTTCTGGACTCAGTGAGTTTGAATGCTCCGCAGCACTTGTCACAGTGTTTCTCCTGTCCTGAGTTATATTTCCTGGAGTTAGTTTTGTTCTTTTTTTTTTTTTAATTTTAGAATCCTACTTTAGTGTAATACACAAGTGTTTGGAAACATGTAGCAGCTTTTCTTATTTCTTTCTGACACGCCTTTAGTTTTTAAGTCTCCAGAGGCACTATCTATAAGGGTCATTTAAAAATAAGTGACAGCATTTCTATATTTTTCCTTGTGTACATGTTTCTTTGTATTACTTTATTTGATATGAATGTGGTAAAAGATGGTTCTGAAGTTTATAGTTTCTCATATTAGAGTTGCATTTTATCATCTGTAATTTGAAAAAAAGAAAAAAAAAAAACAATGGTGCCTCATTACTGGCAAGCTGCTACAACTTGCCAGTAATGAATAATGTTTAAAAAATGTCTTCTCATGAACAACATGAGATCACTGACAATTAAAATGGATTAGCCTGATGAAGACAATAGTGGGAATCCAGTGTTGTGTTTCACAGAATCAAAGTGGGAATTTATTCACGACCTTATAAATCTCTCAATACAGATTTCTGAAAACATGATCAAAAAGAGAATGAAGAAAGAGCAGCAAGAATAAAGGTGGTGGGATTGAAGTAAACATTACTGTGAAGGAATATCTTTGCACCCTGAATATTAAGCTGTTTGCTGCAAGTTTTCGTCCAAGTTGTTCAGAGAAAGTTTCTGTGTGCTTCTTCATGTAAAAATATACACACAAAATGTCTTCTTTAGTTCATGCTGTAAAATTAATATAAACAATCTCTAAATCATACACCAGAAATAACTTGACAACCTATTGCTGGATTAGCAGGTTTACACATTGTATATTTTTAAAATTTGTCTAAATGCCAGCATTTTCTTTTTGCATTGTTGCCTAAGGAAGGTTAATGTATGTTGTCACATGTAGCCTCCTGGAAGAAAACTATTGGTCTGGTAGCTTAAGCTTTAAAAAAAATAAATAACGGTGATAAAGAAATTTTATTTATTTATGTGTTTGGTTGTTTGTTTGTGTCAAACCAGTGACATCAGTATCTCTGTTTTTCAGATCGCTAGTTCTACGAACTGGAATTGTCACCGTGGTAACTTGGTAAAGTGTTAAAAAAGCGGTTATGCTGCATTTGTTTACAACGAAGTGTATTTGTACGTGGAAAACAGAGTTATGGCAATAAACAATAAATACAGAAGGCGTGTTTTAGACCCTTTCAGCTGGACGTGTTGCTGCTGAACATGTGAGTTTTTTGTGCTTTTTCTCAGCGTAAGACCAGCTGAGCTGTGTAGTTTCATGTGTTTACATTAGCTGGAGCACTTATTTTTAAAGCACTTTAAAAAAAAAAAAAAAAAAGTATTTTTTAAGCAATCCCAAGATCCATGAAAAAGCTTTTGTGCCAAAGAAAAACCAAAACAAAAAAAAAAACCAAGACTATATCCTGTCTGGAGACAAACCTTTAATCAATTAAGACTATATTTGTTAATAAGCTACAGCTGCGTATGACAGCGTTCATTACAAGCCCGGACTCCAGCTGC
The DNA here is from genome assembly GCA_028564865.1 of Zenarchopterus dispar. Lineage (NCBI taxonomy): Eukaryota > Metazoa > Chordata > Actinopteri > Beloniformes > Zenarchopteridae > Zenarchopterus > Zenarchopterus dispar. Next base: position 7,319 of record JAOWBL010002888.1, on the reverse strand, counting down.
AGTAGCTGATTTATTTGTGATGTGAAAACTGTTTTTCTTTCAGTAATTGCAATTTGTTAAAGGCATTTTCTCGAGTTACTGGCTAAATTTTTCTGTCATATCGGTGACTGGTTCTTTTAGTAATGAATGTGAAGGTCAGTTTATTTGATCTTTGCTTCTAGACAACATTATTGTTTGTTTCTACTCGACACGTCAAATATAACTTGCACATGTCTGATTTGCGGTTTGTGAATTAAGTAAACAACCAAGAATAGTTTTGGTTCAAACATTTGCTTACACCGCTAAAAGTCATATCAGGAATGTTATTTAGATATCTATTTCCAGGTTTCTCAAGATAAACACAGACGGGGCCCCACGTTTAGCAACAGAAAACATTCATAGGTGCACTCAGGTGGTTGAAAACAACCTCAAAACCTTCCCAATGTCTGGGATCAGCGTATTCATGCTCATGCGTAGTGGACAGTCCTCCTCCCTCTCTCCTGTTTTTTTTTTTTTTTTCCCCCTCCTGTTCTTCTCTGGCCGTTGCTTGTCTAACCAGGGGATATGAACTCCACTGTTTACTCTCGGGGCTTGTACAGGGCTGTGTCTGGACTTGACTCGCCGAGATACTGGAGTCTGCAGCATTTCAGGCTCTTGGCTTGCTGGGAGCTGCCGAGTTGCAGGAATACACAACCATTCACAGCTTCACAACTTTGTGGGGCAAAGGTATTTTCTATAAACTGAAGCCTGTCAAACCAGCCACTGCCATCAACACCCACAGATGTCAAGATGGTGTTGTGGGTCATCGCAATGTTTCTTTCGTTCCTTTGTGAAAAGTATCTGATAATCAGATGATACATTGTTTGAGCCATATATTCATAAGTTGATTGCGTGTACATCGATTAAACTCAATCAATTCAACTATTGACAGAAAAAAGTAGTTAATAAAGCTGCGATTGCTGAATTGCCATGAAATGTATTGTTGTGGCCTTATTGACAGTACAAGAATCAGTTTAAAATATAAAAAACAATAGGGATATATTGAACATGCTTGCTGCTTTGTTTTTCTGTTTTCCTAGGTTGTGTGTGCTTGTCCAGGATGGCTATGGGATGTTCAGCGTCATCCAGCTCCAGCCTCTTCCCTGCAGTGACGATCTCCACTTGTACTGCCAGAAGTGGCAGGGGAGGAACTGTGTACTGAGGGACATTAGAGTGGTGAAGCGGGTCACTCGTGAGAGGTGAGACCCACAGCCTCCTGTATACCCATCATTCAAGTCAGGGTAGTTTTGACATTTTGACTTGAGCCAGTTAGCCCTGCTAATGGCTAAACTTGAGATTAATGGATGAATAAACTGATGGATGGATGGATAGTTTTTTGTTACATGAATCTACCACAAAAGCAAAAGTAAAAACATTAAATGGAAATTAAAGGTATGATCGGTGATCTCTGGAAAATCGACAAGTATAAGATGAAATTTGAAAGTATTCAGTCCAATTCACTTTACTTGTATAGCGCAAATTCAAGTCATCTCAAGGCATTTTACGCAGAAAGCTCTTAAAGTTTACAAAGTCAGATATAATCCAATCAAGTCCAAATTATTATTCCAGTTCAGTTCATTCATTCATTCAGTTCATTCTTGTATAATCCATTGCATTTGCTCTTATAATTGACTCCAAAATTCTAATTTTATGTAATGCCAGTTCATAAAAAACAGCCTAGCAAGGAAGCCTAGAGATTGTATCAAAATATCACTTTGGTGTAATCCCCAATCCTGTGCAAGCATGAGGATGGAAAGGGAAAAAAACTGGTTAAGAGGGCTGGAAAAAAACCTTTCAGGAGCACTAGCCTCAGAAAAGGCAGCCATCTGCCTAGACCGGTTAGGGCTCTGAGATGACAGGAAAGAAAGACAACAATAATGACAAACACACACAAGGAGAGTATGCACATGTCATCAACAAAGTTATCACTAACTATAAGCTTGATCAAAAAGAAAGGTTTAAAACCTAAACTTAAAGGTGGAGATGATGGTGTCTATTTTCCAAACGCTAACTCACTCCCATTCTACTTTTGGAAACTCTAAGAACCAGCACCATTTACAATTCTTGTAATACTTTCATTTAGTCTGATTTAATTTATTAAGCTGCAGTGTTGTATTTCACATGTTTGTGCTGTGGTTGGAGTGAGTGTCAGGTAGAAAGATGTTACTGGCAGCTTTGAATCCTTTTTTCTCAGAAGCACTGAGGATATTTATAATCATTACTAGTAAGTTTATCGAAGCAAATTTTGCACTTCGTCTTTTTCTTTTTCAACTAGACGCCTTCACTGGCAACAGTTTAAACAGAAAATAAGTGTGCACCTGTAACTGCCTCTCGTCAGTCTTGGTGAACACACCTGAATGGGGCGTGGTCTTGACTAAAGTCTAACCCTTTTTACAGCTTTGCACTCTGTGCTTAGGATTTAGAGCAACTTGTCAGTGTGCAAAAAAAAAAAAAAAGCCACAGACGCAAATATTTACGAGCATTTCTCGTCTGCCCAGAGCACTCTTTAAGACTACAGTGGCAAAATATCTTTGTCTGCATTTATTTATCTACATTTTAAAAAGAAGTAAATTTTACACAAGGAAATATGTTTTAGCAACAGTAAACTATTACCAATTTATATGAGAAGAAACGTATATCTTGCATATGTAGCATTTGTCATAAGAGTGATGATGTGATGCCGGAAGCATATCATTATGAAGATACTGCAGAAATATATACATTTACCATTCTTTGTGGGTATATATTCTATCTTTGCTTTTAATTTAGCTATTCAGCATAGTCGGAGTCCAAACCCTCATTCTTTGAACCCCTCCTCATCCTTGTAACTACATCCTTAAACAGCTTTGAAAACTGGTTCAGCTATACACTGGTTCCCGATTGTCCATCTGAAAAACCTTGGGACTTTGTGAATGTCCTCATACTGTAAACAGACGAGCAAGTCCACCAATAATGTCCCATATGCAATAGAAGTGGTTGTGAATGATGTGCAAAATCAGGAGAAAAAGATCCTAGTTGAATGTTTCAACATTCTGTCTTTGAAGCAGATTCTGTACAGTATTATAGTGGAGAAAAGAAGCATCAAGTGTTCACATTTAATGATCCTACACATAAGGTGACCTCAGAGGGATAAAGTTCACCCTATCAGCAGTTTAAAAAAAAAAAGAAGAAGCATTGTGGGTTTGTGCTGCATGTCAGGTTATCTTTTCCCGATCATTAGCCGTCTGGGAATACAGCCCCAGGTAAATGCCTTTGATAAACGGGTCCTGATATAAAGTGCTGGTCAGTAGCCTCTTAGTGTTAAACCATCACAAACACTTACATTTCAACACCGGTGCCTCATGTGTTAGTATTCCCCCGCAATGCAAATCACCAAATACCCTTTTCAAACATAAACTCTGACATTTACAACACAATGAGAACTTAATGTTTGCAGCTCCCATGAACCCGATTATGCTGTCCTGCCAGCAGTGCAACTATGTTTACATGTAAAGTGATACTGAGATGCATGCTCTGTGTTCCTCGTGAGTTTCCATATTCAAGCTCCCAGATTAGCAGCAGTTTGGAGAACTGACATGGGAACACGCAGAGATCTCTGGGGGGGTATGTTTACATCCTTGGTATTTTCAATGCCGCTGCTGCCTATAATTTCTCTGGAGGTTGTCTGTGGTCAGACTGTGATGGATTGGCTATCTTTGGTGCTTTCACATGGGCTATCGTATTAGCTCAAGTGGAAAAACGTGTGGTTGGTTGAGTCAAATCCAACACACTTGAATGATTTTGAGATTTTAATTCTCTTTGCATGTCATAGAAATCCACATCATTATTGCCTCTCAGAGGTGTTGTGTGGCCCAGGCTAGAATTAAATGGATTTATAGTCATTATGACTTGGATTTAAAATATGAAATGAAAAGGTGTGCAGGAGGGGCTTGTTTTGAAAATTCTGAACCACAGATCAAACTTGTAGCACACAAAGTCACCTTAAAGTATGCTAAATCCCTTTTTACACTGGTCAAAAATCTCACTAACATCTGGCTTTTGGGTGCGTAAGGGAAGTTTTAATCAACATCCAGCATCAAACAACTCTACACTACTCGCAGGTATTTATCAGCTCTGGCTCCAATCAACCTCGCTGAGAACACACACTAATTTTCAATGAGATTGCTCCACTCAGTGCTTCCAAAGTGGACACAGCTCTCTTTTCAGAAACACACATTCACCAACTCTAACGTCTCTCATGGAGGCTCTGAAACTGACGGCAGCAACAGCTGGATGAAAAAGATGAGATTTTCACCTTTCTCCAGAACAGCTTGCAGTTCACTCTCAGTCCTTCTTTATGGGCTGACGTTCACAGGCCAGTAAATAATGATTTAGTCTAATTTATGCCCATCATAAATTTGTCCAAACACAGCCTTCAGGAAACGGCATGATGCAGCCCCCTCACGTCATCTTAACTTAAAGGCTTGTCGACTGGGAGGAAGTGATGGTTATTGGACCGGTTCTGGATATTTAGTAACCCTCAGAGTACTGATAGCAAACATGCTACAGACAATGCGAAAGAATTTAATTGGAATTTAATTGACTCTTTCAAGTTTATGTTGGTGTTTTTTTAAAAAATGATTGAACATGACACTTTCTGGTTTTAAAAGCCACAAAATTAATCTCGCTGTGCCAAACTCTCAGCCAAGAAGTTATCCAACATAAACCCCCCGCACGGCTGCAGTCTGTCATTTTACATTTCGGTTTTTAGCTGGATGAAATAAACAAGCCAGATCTTGCTAATTATTGGCTTTAGAGCTGCTTTTTAATGGATATGAGAAGGATCAGAGTCTCCACGTCTAACTCAGGATGAAAGTGTTTCCCCAAATGTTGAAATACTTCTTAACAATACGTACATGAATCTTTGGGAGGTGTGAGCTTACAGAGTGATCACTCTGGCACTTAGTTGACTTTTGTGTCTTGGTTTTTCACTATGACGTTCACAGGAAGTAAGTCACACATCTCTGGACATGTGCCAGGTAAATAGGAATTAAAACTTGCATTTGTAACTATTGATCAACAATTCAGATCTTAACAATATGGATATAATGAATTATGCTCAAAGCTCCTCCTTAGAACAGCTAAGACAAATGTATTTAAAGACAAACTATACAAACTTTATAGAGGGACTAAAATCACAGTGTACTTAAAGGACCATGTTAGCTTTAAGTTACTTATCCTTGAGCAGATCTTGCTCAACTTGACTGGTCTGCAGAACCAGTTCCACACAAAGAAACACTGTGATTAGAGGCTGACTAACAGGTTATTAACCACTGACTGAGTTGACGGCACCCTTATGGATGAACAGGTAGCAAAGTGCTTCTTTTGAATAGAGACAGTGAATCAGAATGGACTTATTGAATGATGTTTTTCCCCGAATATGTTGCTAATGCTTCTTTTCAGGATCAGTTTGACGTCAATGAAACATCATATAAGCACTGCAAGTATGATCTTGTAGAGGTCTGTTATGGGAAGATTTAAGACTGTGTTGAGAGAGTCAACTGACAAAACACAACTTAAATCAACTCTCTCTTTTTTTTTTTTATACAAAGCCTTCATATTTGCTTCCTACCTTGAAGCATTACTTTAATCTATAAAAATTATTTTTATCATAAATGAGCTGTTTTCGGGAATTTTAAAAAATTGATTTTATTTTAGAGGAAAAATATGACAAAGTAATAAGAGGGGGGAAAGATCATAATTAAAGTAGATTTATCTAAATATTGACATATTCAACGAATATCTTAAAAAGAAAACAGCAGTTTGGGATTTCTGTTGGCTAAAATAACAAATACTTGTGTAATGCAGTTAAGTTGGATAAATATGAACGTTGGAATAAAATCATAATCACAGTTTTTTGATTATCATTGAAATCGGGATTTTTAATTATTAAAACAACACAGTTTATCAATGACTGCTGACTGTTGCATTTGTTTATTCCACTCAACATTAAAGTGTTGAAATATCTATTGTATTTAAATATTGAAGTAAATAAAGTTTCAGAGTAAATGTGAAAGATTGATGCCAAATGAGCAAACGCTGACAGAATTGTTTAAAATAAATGTTTTTTAATTGATTTATTTATTTTTGGCCAGAAAAACCATCACAATGTCAATAGTACTTAAAAAATTACATTTGCAAAAAAAAAAAAAAACAAACACATTTTCATTAAACATAAAGGAAGAAGCTAGCATCACTTATCAATTAGATTACAGAAAAGTATATGTATTAGGGAAAAAAATCAAATTTTTCTGTCCATGCTATATTTGGATTAATTCTACAGTGGTTTTGTTTTGTTTTTTTTATGTTATTTAGGTAGCTGGCACATCTTTGTCACTCTTAAAGACTCAGGAGTTGACTCCTTCCTTTTAAATGCTGCTAGATGGTGCGCTGCAGTTGTTTGGTCCATCTTCTTCAGTATCAGTTTAGCTTTTTTTTTTTTTAAGTATTTTGTGAATGTTTAATGTTTAGGCTTGTGGTTGAGTCAGTAAGCTAGTTTTCCTTTATCCACACTGAGAGCATTACACTAAATACATTACATTATTTTCTTATCCCAACAAACATGAGTGTTTAATGTTGAAAGGAATAGTCCTTTTTTTCCACACATTTTTATCATAAATTTGGGACTCTTGTCTTAACAATCTTTTGAAAACTCATCCAGTAGTGTAAATTGAGAGTAACAGTGCAGTGCTCACTCCACAGACGTGGAAAGATGAGACGGATGTTCCCACCTGACTTTGTTTGGGATGACAGACTCGCATTGATTCTACTGAAGTGTCACGACTTCATGGTGCTTCATATGATGATTATTTTAAAACAGAAAACACAAGTAAAGAAAAATGGTCTCAAAGCGCGACTAAATGGTTGCAGTCTGGAGCTCTGCGTGTGAAGTCGTGTCACTGATCACTAATGTGGATATTTAAAATAATTGGAATTGTTTTTCTAAAGCTGATTACTTTTGCACAAGCATGATATCATGCATTGTGTGAACTGTTTCAATCTCTCCAGATCTGCTTGTAAAAACTATTTCTGTGTTTATCTAGTCTGCCAGCCCCAGCATGCTCTCTGTTAGTAGGCGAGGCCAAAACAACCCCCGTCTTTATAAATTTACGTTTCAGTTGAACTGAAACTGACTGTAAAAGCTCTCAATGTCCTCACGAAACCGCCTTATTCAATAGTTTCACCTCTTTTCTCCCTCTTCAACACCCCTCCTCACTCTCCCTTTTTTCTTTTTTTTTTTGTGTGTCTTACTTGTAGGCACT